>CAIGRL010297226.1:0-10362 GCA_903798325.1 Fraxinus xanthoxyloides
GCAGTATGTCTCTCTCTCTCTCTCTCTCTCTCTCTCTCTCTCACACACACACACACACACGTGAGCGCGCGAATTTTTTTCTCTTGACTGAAATCTTGATATAAATAACATCTACTTGTTGTAGTTATGAATTTTTGTTTGATCTTATAGTCAGGCTTGTAGGAGTTTGTGAGAAAAAGAAAACATATAGAACAGTAATTTAAGAAGAAAAAAGGGTACAATTTTGTGGGTCGTAGGAGTTTGAAGTTTCCGACCATATTCTTATAAATATTACGTCTCATGCGTCAAGAAGGAGACATATACAAGATTTTTATCTAATTCTATCAAATACGACTATAAATAACTTCATATTGTAGCCATCGCCGTCTTTATTACACTCTTTAAGTGCATACCAAAACTTTGAAACGATATTGAATACTATTCGTCAATCTTTATTATCCTACTTTATAGCTGCAATAATTAACCCGATATTTTATGAAAAAGTATCTCTTTGACTAGATATGTAATTATATCCAATTAAATGGATTTTTATATAATATTTAAGTTTATTATTAAAAGTCCTTTAAATATGAAAACAATATTCTAGAAAAGAGAAATTCACGGGGCCTTTCCCCCTTTTTTTTTTCCCCTTCTTTCTTGATAAAGAAATTTATTCATCGGGCAACATTTATTTAAATAAATCTGTAATTTGGATTAGTTTTACAAAAGTCATTCATTTCAGGTGGTAAACGTGGCTATCCATGCACGTAATTATATATTTAATAAGCACTTAATCTCTATATTAATTACATGTTGCAGGTCTGTAAATTAGGTGTAAAAAGGGTTTAGTTTTGGTGCTTTTCGAACTACTTTCGAACCAAACTATTTAAAACGATTTTAGAACATTTCAAACCACCGTTTTAGCTGCATAAAAGTAACATCTTTCAAACAAGTAAAAAAATAAATAAATTTGTCTAAAATCTCAACATAACACTTAAATTGAAACCTTATGAATATAAACATTACAACATTAATATATTTGTCTAAATATAAGCATAAAGCAATAAAATAACACAAAATTCAACTAAAAAAATTAAGCTCCCAAAATTTATTCTTTATGAAATAGATAAGAAAAATACTAAATCATCATTTCCCCAAAGAGGCAATAAAAGTAGAATAGCAAGTAAAATCTTAAAGTATAAATTGAACTACCGAATCATATATTCTAGGTAAAATAAGTAATTTTAAATTGGATAAACGACTCGATTGGTTTCAAGTGGTTTTAACTAATGAAACCTAAATCGAATTATTTCTAAACGATTTAGTTAGGGTTTGAACTAAAATGATGGGTCCACATGAACCCAAACCAATGGGTCAGAACTGTGATTTCAATTTTGTTTAGTAGATTATCAATTTTTTCTTCACTCCTAATGTAACCTATTACTACGCATACAAGTAATTACGTGCAACTAGAGCATTAATTTGGTGCCATGGATAAACTATTGGACAAAACACTAACAAAATTTGTAACTTGTCACTGTTCTCGTTAATTGAGACGAGTTTCGCTTAGTCCCTCGTACCATTCTCGTCTTATCTGTTATTGTAAATACCCATTATTGAAAAAAACAAATCTCACACACACGGTATATTTCACATTAATGTAACAATAAACATACCATTTAGATACTTTATTATTTTCAAAAAAATTCATTATTAGAAACCATGATTTTTATTTAATGTTTTTTTCTTTAAAAGATGATGTCTTTACTTTTTCTTACCTTCATTTTCCACGAACTCTAAATTGAAATAAATTAAAAAAAAAAAAAACTAAATGTAATAATCTATTGAAATTTATATAAACGACTTTATTCAGTTTTTAGTTCCAGCATTATAAAATGAAAATTCTTTGTTGTGATCTACTAATAATAATAATAAGTTTTGTTAAATGGATAAAGATTTAACAGTTAAAGTAAGATATTTTTATATTAGTTTGATGTTTAAAATTATATTCTTATTTATTTTAAGAAGTTATCGGATTTATATCATTTTTTAACTTTTAAAAATATTAAGAAAAGTACATGTCCAGAATAGAAGTTACTTTTTTATTTCTTGGTAATTAAGAAAACTACTTTAGTTTCTAACTTAAACAATTTGATTATGATGAATATCTACATCTACAACTTCATCCGGTGTCTGATCATGGCATATGCTGACTCCAGAACTGAGGTACGTATATGCTATAACCACTTAGATTTGCATACGGTAATAATTTGATTGAATTAAACTTCAAATTTCATGTCGAACCAGAATTTGGAACTGCAAATTAAGAAGAAAGGTCTAGAGCTACAAATCTTGGAAGCTGGTCTCAGGTAATGATGTGATTAAGGTTCAGATTAATGGTCTTCCATGCGTTAAATTACAATATTTCGTTTATATACCGTCATGTGGTTCAGGGATTATGTACCAGGCCTGGAGCAAGAACCTTCACTGCATCAACTGTTATGGTGTGAGAAAAACCTGCAGCACTCTCTGGAAAGAGTCATGGCTAGAAAAGTAATCATTCTTTCTTAATTAACTTAATTCAATGGTAATCCAAAAAAAATTAATTATGTGTTCTTGTATAAGATCATCATTCTCTAATAATGCTACTCATTCATGCCAGAATTCACTGTTAGGATTATCTGCATCCGATCAGCAACCGTTATTTCAGGTCTACTCATACAATATATGATAGAATTGTAATTAGTATGAAAGATGTGAAGTCATATATTTGTGAAAAATTAATGCATTTCAGAATCTTGTTCTGATGGATCAAATGGAGATTGAGAACTATGGAGTGCCGTTAGCTTCTCATTTCAAGGAAAATGATCTTACTTCTGCAATGCAAAACCCTTCTTCCAGTGGGATTTTGACGGAACTTGATCCTTGGATCAGTCCATACAGGTTGATGTTTCTTTTAATATTATTTGAAATTATACAATCCTTTTGCTTCTCGGTTCAAATATAGAATTTATAACGCAAAAGCATTTCTCAGGTAAAGAAGAGAATGGGCAGTAGTTTTCCACCTCTTGATTCATACAGTATATTATTCTTTGAATCAGAAATCACAATCCATGTATATATGCTTGTTCTTGAGGTCTAATTGACTAATTTCAATTCATCTTTATGAACTATTAATGCTAATGCAAGAGTCCACTACTGTACTGTACTCCTTTACAGTGATTGTATTTGTGACATAAAAAACAGAAGTTTAAGAAAGTTAAAACAGCTGACTAAACCCAGATTTTGGTGTGTGTGATCTTCTTTATAGAGCAAAAGGTCGTGAGAACATGCTTCAATACTTACTTGATGAAGGAAAACGTGAACCGGTTTATAATCCAGGGCCATCAAACATATCCAATTTTCCCATGGCTGGTTCTTCTGCCTTCTTTGAATCAGGTACTGCATTGACTCCACAAGCTCAAATCCCACCTGCAGCCTACATTGCACAACAGGTACTGATTTTCCATCATATATATCTTGAAGAATTTGGACAACTTATAATTATATTTGCTAAGAACCTGCAAATTCACTGCAGAAATCACCAATGGCTGATCAATCCTTACTCAACTTCCCTGATCAAAATATTGATTCTTGGATGAATTTTTTTGCGGTATATATATTGTCAAAGAAATTTTATCACATAATTATATTGAAGGATATGCAATTTTCCCCTTTGGATCAACGAAATGAAACCTAACTAATGCATCACATGGATTAAAAATCTTTGCAGGTGGCTTCCTCCGATGTAAATCACAACTTCGTTCAGAACTCATTCAACTTCATGCCTCCAAGGTAAAAATCACAGATTATACATTTACCATGAATTTCACCCCCATTTCGTTCTCTTTCTCTTTTTCTTCTATTTTCGGATTACAAAATAAATATAACAAGAATCACCCTTGGAAACTTTCAACTTGTTGCTAGATTCACATCAACGACAGCAATCAATACTAGTGATGCTGGCAAGAGTGTGGAGATGCCTCAATCTCAGTATTACCAGACAGAAACTGGATTCGTATATGCAGGTTCAAAATTATGCAATTTCACCAGCATGCAAGGAGAAGAAATAAGGCTGATGCTGCCTAATATGGATTCTAGTATTTACTTTAGCAAAGGCAGCAGTAGCAATGGAAATGGCAATAACATTAATGTCTATGAAAATGGAACTGGAAACTTCAATGAAGACATTAATAAGGAAGTCGAATCACAAGCTTCATGTGTAGTCCCTCCTCTCCAAGAAGCAGGCCAAGACGAACTGTATGGTCGCCTTCCAACAGATCAGGCGAGTTAAAAAATCGTTAATTATATAATATATCGTTAATTTCACTAGAAGATGGGGAAAAGAACAATAATAAGATTGTTTTCTTGCAAAATAAAGTTCAGTTACTAGTTACTAGCAAGTTCAAATGATGAAGACAATTCATTTTCCTTGTTCTTGTCTTCGACAGGGTATTCTGGAAGACAACAGCTTCTGGCCCTCGAAGATTCAGAAGACCGGCTCATGGGATTGGGACGAGTTTCTTTGGGAAGAGAACTTTAGCGTAACTGATTTTAATAATAATATCGAGTAGTGATGCTAAATATATGGAGCTTGGTTTGCATTCTGTTCTTATTTAACTTTGCTCTAATTTAAGACATAAATAGAAAATAATTGCGAATTTTTCTTAAATATGGATTCTATGTAATGACAACAATAACTGAAGTTTTTATCATAATCTTATTAAGACCAGACAAGGGCTTAATAAATTACAATCCATCTAAATGTGATTGTCACAACATCTCCTGTATTTACGCCATAGTTTAGCTGCTTGATCGTGATTTTTTAAATTCAAAACATGTGACTATGTTGGAAGATGATTTCACAGAAGACGGTCTTCGTAACTTTGCATAGTTACCTGTTAAGCGTAAAGTTTACTTTTAGCTCCTATTTGGTACATATTCAAATTTTCATTCTCATTTTCAAGTACACTTTCTTCAATAATATAATATTTTCCATCACATCAATAACTTTTCCTTCTTTTTCAATTACATATTCTCCATCAATTTACTATTCCAAAACACATTCTTTCAAAATAATGTGACTCCAACACACCCTCCCCTCCGAAGATAATCGCTATACCATCTCAAGAATCACATAAAGAAGGGTTTTCCCATGGTTCAATCAGAAAGCTCTACATCTACGTTGAGCTCTATGATTAGGAATTGGGTAGTGTACTGGTTTGTACTTTTCCATTTGGGAAGATAGTTAGCTATGTCCCGTAAATAGGAGTCTTCTCATTATATTTTCTTTGTCCCAAATAGTGGTGGACTATGAGGGTAAGTTGTAGTTTCGTGTAAATATTTTGTAGTAAACATAAAGGTTTTGGAAAGAATACTAATCTCTTTTTCAAAGGATGCGACATTATGAATCTTAGTCATTCTAACTTATATAATCAATAAAGGTTAGTGATAATCAACGACACA
The DNA here is from genome assembly GCA_903798325.1 of Fraxinus xanthoxyloides. Classification (NCBI taxonomy): domain Eukaryota; kingdom Viridiplantae; phylum Streptophyta; class Magnoliopsida; order Lamiales; family Oleaceae; genus Fraxinus; species Fraxinus xanthoxyloides. Next base: position 5,485 of record CAIGRL010297226.1, read on the forward strand.
CCTTCATGAGCGATTACTGATTGCATGAAAAAAGATGATCAAACTTATTTTAACCGCTTAATGCGAGCCAAAAAGCACGCCTGTTTTTTTTTTTTATCAAAAATTTTAAATTTTTTCAAAGGTTAGATAAATAAAATATTAAAACGGTGTTACTAAAATAATTAAAATTACTATTAATGGTCTTGAAATAATAAAAATAATATTAAAGTAGAAAAACCTTTTATCATGCCTAAGCTCATAAAACTGGAGGATGGACTTTACCGCTTTGATAAGACCTGACACCTTTTAAAACGTTTATCGATTTTACTAGTGGTAAATCACCATTTACAGAGGAGTGTACACCCCCTCACGTGTGTGAGACTTGCTTGAATAAAAAAATATTTTATACAAGTAAGTCTCACTCCATGTGATCCTTATGTACATTTTTTTATATACAAGAAGAATTATTGTATTTTCATTGAATTGGTGAACCACTTCACGTCATATTGGATTCAAGCGGGTCCCACCCCCATGTGAGGGGGTGTACACCCCCTATGTACATTTTTTTATGTACAAGTAGAAATATTGTATTTTCATTGAATTGGTGAACCACTTCACGTCATATTGGAATTGAAAATATTAACTAATAAGAATTTATGTATTTTTTTTCCTGGCTAATTGCTTGGCTGGAGACAAGTAGGTAACTTTAAATTCTCACGAGCAATAATTAATTTACCGTGAAACTGTATATTAAAATTTAAATGTCATATAAAACGTGTTTATGTTTTAAATTAACCACTAACTATAGAGATTGTGTAACGATGATGGTACTGCACTGATATTCCATCTTTGAGCTCAAATTTGCATTAACCCTGGCTTATGGATGCAGTTCACTTGATGACAGCTGATGGCTATGCAATAACTCCGATGAAATGGCAATTTGCTGATTTAATGCAACGGGCGCTTCTCTTGGACTCTCCATTTTAACCTGCAGCCATTTCATAAAATTTATATTTTATTGACATGTCGATAAGCGTCAACTAGAGAATATTAAATGAAATTAAAGAAGAAAAATAGATTGAAATTCTATAAATAGATGCTTAGTTATAACTTCATAGAACCATAAAAACCCTTTAACGCAATAAAAATATTAGGTCGTTCTGTACGGAGTAATGTGTATTATAATATAACTGGACGTAGTCCATCATGTAACAACCATAACATAATTTAATGAATAATAAAAAAGTTCACTGCTTAGAAAAGAGGACCTTGTCCAAATAACCTGAGGTTTCTGGTGGCAATAGAGCATTAAAGAAATCTTTGGAGAGATGCATTTGTTGAAAGCTGTCATCACTAATGGCGTTGCTATTGTGACAACCTTCAGCATTCTGCAAATTTTCATTTACACTTGTTTGGGACACAGATTCATACATAGTTGGCGATGACTGGTCCCTTAAATTAGACACAAAGAAGAATTAGAAATGAGGAATTCATAAACAATTGAAAAATTCTATATTTAGAATTGTATAGACTTATAATCAAATAAAAATATAGTAATTTGTCATATGGGAATAAGTTGAGACCTTAGAGCAGCAGAAGATGCATCAGATCCAGTGTTCATATGATTCCCATAGTTTAAGTCAATGGCATGATCATCAAGTGAGGTATTTACTCCCTGTGTGTGTGCTTCGCTGATGTATTGGACCACTGTATTTATTTGCTTTTGTAAACAGAAAATGAAAGATTATTTCCTTTAAATGGAAATGAGAATAAAAAGGACTAACATAATCCCATAGAAACATGTGAATTACCTGTATGGTGTCCTGATAACTTGATTGCTGCTCCACCTTGTTCACCAGGTTTCTCTAAAACCCAAAATTGTTTAGTATAGTTAGAAATACGTATATCCATTAGGAAATTGCAAAGAAATTTAAAGAAGAATTGGGCTACTTCTCCTAATATATATTGAATGATCACCTTTCTCTGAGTGACACGACGTAAGGCTTCCAAAAGTCGCGCTTCACACGATTGAAATTCACTTAACGATGTAAATCTTTCGGAATCTGGTTCAAATACTCTTCGAGAAAAAGGAAAATTATCATCTATAGACAATATAAGTATGACATTTTGTTAAATGTTTAATGACTATGGGTGTATGATATCATTGTAATGAAATTAATTAGTGATACTCCAACTTATATATCCTTTTTAAATAAATTCCTTTTAAGATAATGAGTTTATAAGATGAATCAATTTCTTCCACCTCAAACTGAGTACCTAAGTAGTTCTTGAGCACTCTCAAGTTGATGTTGCAAGTCAGAAATTTCTTGTTGAATTTCCTGAAATAAGAAATTCAATTTGGTTATGAAAAAAAAATTAAAAAAAAATTGTAATTCCACCCAGATGGATAATAAGTTTTCTTTACCTCTGAATTAGAGCCAGGAGCTGCAGGACTGATCCAAATGTCAAATTATAATTAATAAAAGAACAAGCCAAGTAAAAAAAAAAAAAGAATTCCTCAAAATTATGAAGGCATTAATTTGGTAGAAGAAACACCTTTGTATTTCAACGTCCTTTTCAGTTTTGATTTTCATTATGGTGTTGATTATATACTGCATGATCATTGAAAATCAGTTTGAGTGTAAACATAATCCAGGAAAAAATAAATAATAACATTTTTCTATTAATTGTAGCGTAAACAATATTCGGCCAAAATAATTTACCTCTCTATTCTGGATAATCCTGCAATAGAAAAAAAAAGGGCAATATTGAGTAACATTCTTGTTTACGTCATTTAATTTTCTTAAAGAAAAATGATAATTCAAACATGAGAAATATTACCCTCCTCTATCATGATCGGAGAGATTAATATATCGATAAATCACTTCTTCGACTCTAACAAAAAGACAATTAGAAAATTAAATTAAATAATTTTCAAAATTCACCTAAGAACCTGCATTACATAATATATAAACTCGTGCCATGAAAAACAATTTATTAATAAAATCTAACCTTTTTCTGCCAGAAAAATGGCTAAGGCGACCAGAAGGAGAGAACATAATTAAAGCTAAATCAATGTCGCACAAAACTGCAATTTCATAAGCTTTCTTAATGAGGCCATATCTGCGTTTGGAGAACGTAACCTGTCTATTGGTAACATTCTCTATTTTCTTAATCGGAAGTTTACTTCGCCCCATAATTATTTGTTCAAGAGGAAAACAAAACAAAACAAAATAAAATTAGATTTAGAATTTTGAATACAAGGAAATGTATCCTTGGGAAAATGAAGATGTTCTGGGCGATGGGGTAGGATGGGTTGGGGTGGATCAGGTTGCAATGTAGAGGGAATAATAGGTTGTGAAAAAGGGCCGATTGTTAGGGAAATGAAAAGTATCCATGAAGAAGAGGTCGTGATTGGACAAGGTTGTTTGTAGTAACTTGTTATCATAAGTCACCACCAAATGTGGAATTCTGGTTTTTAGAGTCCGTAAATTGCTCAATCCATTATCCACCCCCCTCGCCCAACCCCACACCACCCACCAAAAAAAAGGTCCATAATTAATTTATCGAATCTAAAATGTAGAGAAGAGGATTAATATGATTAAATTAAAATTTTAATTTATGTACATGGTTCAGAATTAATAATCTCTTAATTTATCCTTTCTCCGGCTCTTCCCATCTCTCCATTCTTTTCAAAAAGTGTATACACGTATGAACATCATTGTTTTCGACTAGATGTTCTTTACATTCTTTGAAATCCTATAAGCCATGTTGTTGACATACAAAAATGAGGTCCAATTAAAATGGTCCAAAGAATGGAGCCTAGTTAGGAAATTCGAAGAACATGCCCAAATGAGACCATGTAAAAAATCGAAAACGGAGTTATGTAGCGGAGACTCATCATCGCCCGAGTCTGCTCGATGCCCCAAGACGAAGTTATATAGTGGAGGCCCATCGTCTCTCAAGCCAGTTCGTTGCCTAAGATCTGGGCGAGTATAGTATCATTATCGCTTAGGCCAGTGACATGCCCAAGAGTTGGGCAAGAGTAATGTATTGTGGATCATTTAACAGTAACGGTTATTGAAATAGTTAATGAACGATCTTATCACATTCCACGTTCCAAGAATCTCGGAGGCAAGCAGTTAAATAATGGGAGTAATGACAGCGGTTGAAGACGATAGTTTCTTGACAAGTTATCCATTATAGAGAAAGTGGGTAGTTACAGAGTAAATGACAGTTACCAAACGGTTCTACAAGAGGAATTGTCAAATGAGTATAAAAGAGAAGAGAAGACATAGAAGAAAGGATCCCAAATCAAATCACTCTCGAACAGAGAATGTGTAATTTCGTTTCTTTTAATTTTCCTCGTAAAACTTTCAACTACTTTGTGTGCTTGCACTTCTTGGAGGCGTTTCCGCTTCTTGTAAATTGTAATCTTTATAAAAAAAAAAAGCACCCCTTGTTGTGACTTTGTCTCGAGAGGTCTGTTCCTTACACAATCGTCTGAACCATCTTTTAATTGTTAGCGAAGCCCGACTTCCGCGCGAAACACATGCATATGAGAATTTTTATTTATGAATGGAAGTGTCAATGAATTAGGAAGAAAATAATTGTTGACAACATAATAAATTCCGGTCACTCTAAAAAAAATTAAATTATTAGTTTAAGAACAAAATAAGTATTTATTAATTTAATACTTTGTAAATTATTGTCTAAATTTCCAATGAGCTTTATATGCATTTTCAATGAAAAATTAAATGGGTGATGACCTCCTTTGTCTAACAAACTTAGATTTGGTGCCTTTTACTTGTGTATTTCTCTTTTTTAACTTCTCAAATTCCACCTAAGTTGTAGCTGAACATAAAGTATTTTCAGTTGTAAGGCCAGGACACACGATAT
>CAIGRL010297228.1:0-21484 GCA_903798325.1 Fraxinus xanthoxyloides
GTGATCCTTTATTTTTTTAATTTCGAGATTTCTATGTTTTTTTTTTTTATGTGTTGATTTTATTATGCGTTTAATGCATTAAATTATATAATCAATAATTTGATGATTATGTGTGTCTCTTACGAATCGAGAGGTGAGTTTGAGATTTTAACCATATGATAAAGTCCGGTAAATTGGTATAACGTGTAGAGATGACTATATTAATTATTGCGGTCATAATTTGAACTCTTATATCTAGTGTTTCGTTTAACTAAAATTAATTCGCATAGGATGTGAAATTCAATTAGTTAAATAGGTTCAATGAGAACTCGAGATGGGTAAATTGAATACAATAGAAGAATTCGATAGAACACTACATTAGGTTGTGAATCTTGAATTAAGAATAAATGTGATCGATAGATGAAATTGTTATGCCCTAATATTTATCACATATTTGAATTTTCATTTTATAATTTCAATTTATTAAAAGTAGTTAGTTAAAATAATCACAATCATCATAAATATTTACTTACTTTTATCAAATAGGAATTAGAAAAAGTAGATTAAGGTCTAAAGTACAGTCTTCATGAGAACGATAATTCGGACTCAAAGGTCCACTATATTACTTTTTCAATATCGTACACTTACGATATAAAAAAAACAGCAATGGGCAATTATTAGTTATTATTGTAATACAAATAACATGTCCAAATATTAAAAAGGAAAACGGCACGTGACAATGGCCTATCATGGCTTTAGATTCAAAGTCGGATCTATGCGTTTTGACACCTCCTCTCCTATAATATCAAAAAATAAATAAAATTAAAGTTGAAATTTTGTTTGTTATGTTATCAAATATTTTATATATGTAACCCCGATGAAGTACTTAATCAAATGGAGTCAAGACACTTCTTGCACATAAAATATTGTTTAAAGTAAGACGAATGGCATCAAACAAACTCTTCTAATATCATTTTTTCCCTTTATCATTTTGGTGGTTTAGAGGTCAAGGGTAGAATTCTAAATAAAAGAAATTTACGACACTTAGCGAGGATTGATTTATTCTTAATGATTATATACAATGAGATTGTGTTTGTTTTCGATGTCAACTGGAGAAAAATTTGATCAACCAATTGTATTTTTTACCCTCTTTCAATATATTGTTTCACATACTGATTTTTGTAAAAGGTAAGAAAGGATATGAGTAAACTATAGGTTAAGCCCCTATTTGATATTTATTATTTGGGAAAAATAATGTGTTGAACGGTGATTTTTAGGATAACACGTGGTTTAAAAGTAGGGAAATTTTTTAAATTTACGCGTATAATATTTTATTATATGGACGTGTGGTTGAAAACGAGTATCTAAAAAAAGAGCTTTCAAATAATGGTCATTAAACATGGCTAAGTAAGAAAGGATTAGTGCACTGTTTTTACTTGAGTTTAAAGGGTAAAAACTAATTTTTAAAGGACGAAAATGTAACTTTACATATACTCCCTTCGTCCCAGTTATATAAACTTGTTTCGTTTTTCACACGGATTAAGAAAGCTTCTTTGATGTCATTGGAAAATTAATTTTTGTCAAGATCTTTCCTAATTTACCCCTATTTAATTTTCAATACATAAAACTAAATTATTGTTGTAATTAATAAAGAATTTGAAGAAGAATAAGAAATGAAAGTTGTTTCATGTTTTCATGAAGTGAGAAATATGTGTATTTTGATGATTTCAAGAAGTTGACGTATTAAGTGGGGAAAATTTAATAAGGGCATATTGGTAAATGAATACAACAAAATATTTTACAATAAGAAACATGCTTATATATTTGGGATAAGAAAAATGAAACTTAGCTTATATAATTGGGACATATGGAGTATTAGTTAAGCCACCGTTTGGTCGCATTAAAATTATAATATATTTTGTTCTTTATTCTTTTGAATTACACATTCTCCAATAAAATAATATTACACTTAAATTTAAATTTTTTCATTCTTTTTCAACCATTCATTCTAAAAAAAACTTATTACAAAAATCGGATTGCCAAATAATGGGGGGCCAAACGGGGGCTAAATAATAATAATAAAAAAAATACACCAACTCCTCCTCTCATGAAAATGGAAAGGCCAATGATCAACACTTTCTTCTTTCCCAACTCCCACACAGGCAGATGGGGCCCAAAGGCCAATCGTTACTACTTCCCAAAGAAAGTCGTCACCACTCAAAGGCCGATGGGTAGATATGAAAATAGAAAGTCCGATGTGTAGAATATGAAGCCAAAATTAGAACAAATTGTGACGCAATCGGATCAATTGAAGGTATACCTATAGCTGAGGGATTGTGGGTTGAATTTGGTGGAAAAAGAGATTCAATATCGTCAATTAGAAGAGGCAGAGTAGTCTTGCTAAAAATTCGTGTGTTTTTAATTTTGCGATAAAATATTCCCAAACCAGTCAATTGAAGAAGACGAAGCTGCCTTGTTTTGTTATCGAACTCGGACAAACCTCTTAAACGGAGCTATTTTTGGATAATGTCCCACCATGAATTGGAGCACCGGTGAGGCTGATCGTTAGGCAGCGATGCACATCCATTGGTGTCAAAAGAGTTGCCAATTTTTGTTATTGGACCATGCGACTCCCATGGATTTAAGAGCTAATTTTGATAGTCATGTTCGTCCATTTAATTGTCTAAGATGTTGTGGAATGAGGTCTTCGGCTAGGGGATGAAATTGTGGCGGATTGGGCGGCCGGCAATTGTGTGTGTGTGTGTGTTTTTTTTTGTGTGGGTGGGATGGGGATTTTTATTTCTTAATTTAATGAGCAAAGTTATCATTTTACCCTTTTAATATGGTCAAAATTGATCAAAATTTGATTTTTTATATCAACTAATAGTCAAATGGATGGTTTCCATCCAGTTGGGCATCGGCTGCATATTTTTGGAAAGTTATAGACATTATTTGACACAAATTGAAGGTTAGGATAGAGTTTACAAAAATTGAAAAGATTAAAGATCGTTGTCGCAAAGGTAATCAGCACATAATATACACATCTTTTCACTATTATTTTGAAAAATATCTCTACCTCTTAATTCTATATTTTATTGTGCAGAATGTCATTTTCTTCAATTTTCTTAATTAAAAATTTTGGGACAAGGAATATAACTTTCTCTTTAAATAAAAGAAAAAAAAAACATTAATTGCAATCATAGTTTCAATTTTTTTTAAAAAAAAATGAGTCATCGAATAAGTTATTAAAATGATAATTAATATATAATGTCCCCACAGCTCACTATTATAGCCGAGTCTATACCTTTTTTTTTTTACATTTTCACCTTTAATTATACACTTGATTGCGCAATCGTCCTTTATATTAATTTTCATCAAACTTCTCAATAAAAAATTGTGAAGTGATGAATGTTCCCTTCTATTTTCAAAAAAGAAAATTAATCAAAATTATTATTTTTAATTACTAATTTTTTAATAATTTATTTGGGACTCATTTTGTTTTATTTTTTTTATAAATAAAACTAATTTCTAATAATTTATTTGAGGCTCGTTTGCGCTTTTTTTAAAAAGAAAAAAATTAATGTTCAAATTTTTAATAATTTATTTGATATTCGTTTACACTTTTTTTAAAAAATTGAAAAATATAGTTGAGATTAATTCTTTAACTTTTTATTTAAATAGATGTTACATTCATCATTTCACAATTCTTTATTGATACATTGAATGAAAATGAATATAAAGAATGATTTGCGCAATCAAATGTGAAACTAAAGATGAAAATGTAAAAAAAAAGAGGTAGAAACATTTTTCGTAATAATAGTGAAAGGTCGAAATGTTATGTCCTAATTACACTTTTAATAATTTATTTGGAAATCATTTGCATTTTTTAAAAAAATGACTATAATTGTAATTATTTTTTCTTTTTACTTAATAAGGATGATGTATTCATAATTTTACAATTTTTAATTGAAAAAATTGATTAAAATAACACCTTTTGCACAATGAAAGATGAAATTAAAGGCGAACATACCGAAAAATAAAAGGTAAATGATTTTCACAAAAGTAAAGAAATGTGGCAATTTTTCTTTTTCTTTTTTAAGGATGAAAACAAAATATAACCTGGTAAGTTATACTATGTACACCACCAAATACCAACAAATTATGTATACGCCATCTGTCTCAGTCGTGAATTTAGTTCGCCAAAGTCAAGTGATGTCAACTTGAGCTTCTTTAATAATTCCACTTCACTTTCCACTCCAAACTTGTAGCGCTCAAGTATCCTCCCCATATCCACTGTCATCTGACCAACCCTGAAACCCCAAAAGCTATTTACAGCAAAAGAAGAGAAAACCCAGATTTTCTAGAACGTAAGGGTTGGATTTTTTAGTGTTTTATCTTGAAGAAGTAAGAAAAATTGAAAAACCCCATTTCGGGCGAGTTTCCGTTCGTTTTATTCCGCCATTTATTGTAGTTGAGCTTCTTGTATGTGATTTCCGTTTATTTTTGGAGCATTAATTTCTAATCGAATTATATAGACTTGGAAAATTTTAAGGTAAATTTTTTTTTGACTTGGTTATTTTTAGTTTATTTACTCAGGTGTACATGTGTTATGGGTACTCAAGAATATGTGTTAGGGCGACTGAATAGTGATGAAAAGGAAATGGCAAATTTAGCTGATGAGGTTTTGGAAAACTTGGAGGAGTATTGGGAAGATATGAGTAACCGGTTAATAATTTCGCCGATGGTGAGTGACTCAGTTATAAAGGGGATGCTGAATGCCGTGGAACAAGAGGCGGCTGAGAAAATTGCAGCCAAAGACTTGGAAGTGGAAAAACTGAAGGAAAAATTACGATCCTGCAATGTGTGTGTTGATAAATTTGAGTCTTTAGAGTCACCTGTATTTCCAAGTTATTTAGATAATGGGAATCGTGGGAGGAGTTTGATTTTGTCAGATGCGTATGTGGATCCTGACAGAGTCTGGGAGTCTTTGTGCGGTTTAAGAAATGAGGCAAGAGAGCAGTTCAAGAAGGTTAAGATGGAGATCGATGGTGTTAGAGGGTATAATAAAATTAAAAGGATTGGTTCAGGTTCTCAGTTGGTAGGTTTGGGTGAAATTTTGCACGAGAAGGAATCAGGAAGCTGGCTGCGTGTGGATAGGACACTAGATCATTTAAAGAAAGTGGTGGACACCATCTGCACACAGGTGGATGATATGCTTCAGTCGTCTAACAAAGCAATTGTGGAGTGGCAGCAGGAGAGACATATACAAGGAGAAATTGAGGATATGGTGATGCAGAGTGTAATTAGGAGTCTTCAAGAGGAGTTTGAAGGGAAATTATGGGAACAAAATGCTCAATTTTGTGGCAGTCCCATCAAGAATTTGCTTCAAAAGTTTGAAGATATTTCTAGTCTACGCACCAAGTTAGATTCAATCCTGAACTCGCTCTCTCATCCTGAAACAGAGTTAGCTACTCATGGATCTCATGATATGGATCATATTCATCACAAAGGCTTGAGCAACTATGTTACACAACCGGAAACTCTTTTGGAGGAAAATGGGATATTGGAGGCATCTGAAACTGTCGTCGCTGAGAATTTTGGGCATGCACAGTTAAAGCACATGACAAAGGAACAACTGGTGAATTATTTCAATGCGACCATAACAAAGATGAGGAGGGACCATGAGTCTGCTTTGCTACAAAACATTGAAGAATATTTTACTTTAAAGCGGAAACAGAAGAGTTCTTTTCTGTCCCATAGGAAAGATGAGGAATTTGATGTGTTGAGGAAAAAGATTCTTGAAATTATTTCAAAACTGGATGGTGTCCATTTAGAAACTGATAAATTTTCTGCATTAACCAATAATGCAGAGTGTGTGGTTAAATTGAAGGACAGACTCAACGCCCTTCTCCGCGAAAATCATCAACTCAGAGATGCACTTACTGATAAGAAAATGGAAGTTAAATATCTAGAATCACAGGTTTCTGATGCTGCAAGGAAAATGTTGCAGCATTATGCGGCTAAGGAAGACATGCTAAAGCTTCAGGGAAATCTTAATTCGGCAACGGAAGATATGCGTGTAGAAGCTTCCCTTACTGAAGAAGTCTATAAATGTGTTTTGAAGGAGCTGGATGGACAGATGAGACGTGACACTGAAGAAACCAACATGGAGTTTCTTATTACGAGGGAAGTTTATGATATACTTCTTAGTGGAGCAGCTGTCCCTGCTGAAACTACAATCAGATATGAAATTGAAGATTCAGATATTGAATCATTGATCACGCAAGGACTATGTGAACTCTTATTTAGGGAAGCCACCAGGGACACTGAGGGAAAAATCAATGGGCTGTATCGGGAATATTTAACTGAGAAAGAAAAGAGAATATCTCTTGAATCCAAAGATCTTGAAAAGGAAAATGAGTTAAGGTTGAAGATTGAAGAAAAGGAAAGACTAAAGCAAGAGGTTCTCACGCTGGAAGAATCAATAGAAGAGAACAAGAAGTTTGCATCGGAGATATCAGCTGCATTGGCAAAAGAGAGTGCACAGGTTAAGCTAGCTTCTCAACAGCTAAATGAATTAAGAGAACTTGCAAGTTGGCAGGAAATGTCGGTTATGGAGAGTAGCAAGGAATTAGAGTTAGTAAAGGGTCAGCTGAGAGAAGCATTGGACCGAATTGAAGTAGATAATGTGAATATAAATATGTTGAATGAAAAGCTTACGAGGGAGTTGAAGGAAGCTAGTGAGAAAAGAAAATTGGCCCAGGTTAGACAAGAAACTCAACAGAAGGAACTAATTAAGCAAATGAACCTGGTAACAAAAATGCTTGATGATTTTGGAAGCAGAATATCAGGAAGTATCCAAAAGAATAACTCAAGGTAGTGTTCGAAATATGTTTACTCGATTTGTGGTTATATTAATTTGCATTACATTAGTTTATTCCAATAGGGGCTATTTCTCTTTTTACTTCCTGGTAAAAGTGGAATGTTCTTTTGGTGCTTTTGTCTAGTGAAGTTATTTTACGAATGATGTTGAAAATTATGAGACATATAATCCTACAACTATGTTCAACGTCAAAGGCAGAATATCTGTTATTAGTGGGCAATCTAGCCTTAACTAGTTGGATTTATGTTTATTATACACACACGCGCGCGCATTTTAGATGTAGCAACGGACACTACTGACTGACGACGAAGGGTTCATGTAGCCAACTTCGGATTTATTAGGAATAAATCTAGTTTTTTGTTGTTGTTTTGTTTGTATATATATTATCACACACACACACACACACACACACACACTCTTCAAGTTAAACATTTCTCACAAAGTAGGTTTTGCCCATCATATATAATATGCTTTGCCTAAAAGACAAAATCTGCTGTTGAGATTGACTGTCTTCATTAGTTTGGGGATCCTAACACGCAACACAAAATTTTCAGGTTGGAAGATGCACAATCCGAATTGAAATCTCTTACTGAGGTAGCTAATGTGCTCAGAAGAACAGGCCAGATGTACAAACAGAGATTCGAGAGGAGATGTGTGGACCTTCAAATGGCCGAGGCTGAGGTAACTTGTTGGCACTTAGGTTATGCTGTATTTGGATCTTATTTTTAAATTTTCTCTAAAATATGGAAAGCCGGAACCTTGAAGGATTGAGAGATTGACTAACTAGTTTTGAGAATTATTATTCTGATGATGTTAATTTTCTTCTTTTGTGTTTGCATATTGTGGGGGGTAATGGCTGTATAATTTTGTGTTATATATTAGCTAGGCATCTTATACTAGATTTAGTGCATGTATGGCTGAGCTTGAAAAATTTACTTACAAGGAAATAAGTTTTAGTATAAATAATAATTTGTGAAAGTCAAATTTGGTGATGAGTAAGTTACTTGTTTGAAAGTATCTCCTACCTTATTGTCAAAATAAGTAACTTTTTTATGAGAAGAGAGTGACATGTTTGAGAACAAGAGTTTAATTAAAAGTAAGTTTGACTTACTTTAAGCTTAGCCAAATGCGATCTTTTCTCGATCCCATGCAAATGAAAGACAGGATAGCTAATAACTCATGAAAATCTTTCTGTTTTTGTGTCTATTGATCCATTTTGCCTGTTTTCGGTTCCATGACCTACTTGTTGATGTAACATAATGATCATGTTTGAAATTTATTACATGTATTTTCCCTGGCTATTTCTTCTAAATATTCAGCTAACTAATTTTGTATTTGAAGTGCTTGTTAGTTGTGTATGAGACAAATTTTGAATTAATATATCTGAAGGTTATAAAATTCCTCTGCTAATCACTATACATTTTCCTTGAAATTCAGGTCGATCTTTTGGGGGATGAGGTGGATGCTCTTTTAAATTTACTCAACAAGATATACATTGCACTCGATCATTACTCTCCAGTTTTACAGCATTATCCTGGGGTAAGAGAAATCTGAGTCATGTAAGAAAATGAAATTTTCTTCATTCTTTATTTTTGTTTAATATATTTGTCGCTTACCATTTTATGGTAATTGTAGAGATTCTTGATCTTCTACTATTTGGTTATCTCGTTATGCTACATTCTTAATGGTACAATTACAAATGCTCTAAAAGCTATTTTATTTTTCTGGAGGTACCTAATCAATTCCCATGTAAAATTGAGTAAAATAACTGAGACCTACATTATGTTTTGTAACATTTTCCAAGTACATCTACTTACCACTAGATTTAGATGTCGAGTCAATTTGAGTCAATTACGTCCATGATTCAAGTGCTCTCCCCGCTTGGGCCTGCTTGTGGCAGCAGAGCGGGTGGGTTTAATGGTATGCCTCGTAGTACCTAACAGTGCTCAACTTACAATGGCCTAGATTTTAGATTTTTTTATTTTTTCCTTTAATACTATCCAATCTGGTACAATTCACCATACCAGACTCGGTCTTCAGGCTATTATCTTGCATTAGCATGTTATGTATGGCCCACATGTTTTCTCTGAACGAAAGTTGAGAAGTATCTAATTAACCAGCGGTTTATTTGCTTCGTTGCAGATTACTGATATCCTTGAGCTTGTTCGAAGAGAAATAACTGGAGAAGCCACAGAGACGTATCGATGAACTCTGTGGTGAGGTAGTCCTCTATCATAATAAATTTTGCATAAGACTACTTTTACACCCAAATGTGTACACTTTGGTTGACACTTCTTATGTGTCCAAAATCTAACCATTGATTGAAAAATGTTTTTTCAAAATCAATGTATCCAAATTTGCCAATGGAAACCAAGGTGTACATATAGCATGGCTTGTAAATTTTTGCTGCATTGCACAATTATTAGTGGGTGTGAGAATTACTTGCCTTGATGCAGAATTATTTGTGTACTAGATTTTCTTGCCATGGAACACGACCGAGTAGATCAACTTTTGGCGGTTGGTACCAGCAGAAGGGCCTTCTGATACCGATAATGCTGATGAGGGGAATCGAGCATCCGCTGTAAACTAGAGCATATTTTACTTGTACATTCCCAGATCCAACAAAGGGACAGTAGGATCAATGGAGATTTTTTTTTTCATTGTGTGTATAAATGTAAAATGAGTAAATCTGCTTCCTTTCTGTGTAACAGATGAAAATACTTGGCTTCTGCGTTAATATTTGTTCTTATGGTCTTGATGAACTTGATAGGTTTATAAAATGCGTGGTTGCTATCCTGTTTCATATTTCTTCAATTTTTATTTTAAAAAATTGTCGTGCTTCCGCGTGACAAGGCAATATTGGCCGGGTTTCCTGACCCTTCCGAGCGCCTCAGTGAGCTTTTTACTCCACACAGCTTCATCTGTGGGAAAGGTGCTTGGTTCGAGAGTTATTACAAGTTTGGCTTGGTGACACATCGTGCCTTGATAATCTGTTTGATAAGGCATGCTAAATTATATTGAGCTCTCTTTGGGCACCCATTAAATTAAGGGTTAAGCTTAAGTATATAACCCATAACTCAGGCACTCTCAATAAGGGCTATCATGTGTTCATTATGGATACAAATATGAGAAATGTAATGTACACTTTAAGTCTGCTCATCCCATCACATCCGCCCAATCCAATTAAGTGTCATGTTATGTGTACATATATGGGTTGACATAATGTGAGTAGAGAACTGTGTACATTTATGACCACATAGATTAATCCTCCAATTATACTCGCAAACCCTAATTCATTTCCACACCCACACCCACTCTCTCTCTCTCTACCAACACCTCCCTACATCGCTCCACTTGTAGCAGTGCCACGCGATTGTTGATTGTGATCATCGTGCGTGACGAAGTAGCATCGCTGCATGCGGGGTCTTGTTGCGAGCGCTCAGGGTTCCTCGCAGCCGTAGCCTCCAGTACTGAATATAGATCGAGTTTGTTATTTTTCTAATCCAATTTGCTGTGGTTGGTTTATGGGTGGTTTTGTGCTATGGAAGGTGATGCTATAAAAAATCGCACCTGTTGAAATCTAAACTTGATGACTGAAGATGAGCACGAACGCGACCTTTTGGTACCTGAAACAAAGGCGTCAAAGCGTGTCCTCATCGCCCCTCCGATACTTAAGTCAAAGAGAGAAATTTGAGGGAAAGTATATGCTGAAATATGTATGTTAGAACGTTCATGAATAATGACCCAAGATTTCATATTTATAGAGTTAGGTAGTAGCAAAGTCCTAATAGGACGTGTCACCTTATTTTTAGAAATGACTTAGGGTAGGAGTCAGTGTTGGATTAAAACTAGAAGTCTCACCTTACCTTACCTTATAGTGTGTTTCAAGATAGACTCCTTATGGTCCTAAAATTCCTTGAATGTTGTTAATTGGACAGGGTTAGAGTCATTATGAGGTAAGAAATATCGTTGTTTGATCAAAGAATACCTTGGAAAGTTGGTTAAGGCAAACACCTGACCTTTAGAGACCCGATGACGACCAATGTAATTTTGCAGGTTTTCACGGGATAATCCTCGACGTATCCCGGGGAGTATCGAAACCCGAGGACTAGGGGTCCCGAATTGGAAATGGGAGAGCTCTAATAGTCATCGTGCTCGAGCTTTCAAATTGCCTACATCACTGGCCCCTGTGCATCTATGTTCGAGTTTCGAGGATGGGTGCAGTATCATCAGGATGCTCGACCCGCGCTGTTCGCCTATATTCTTCATCATCCTCAAGTGCTTATGTAACGATGACATAAGCCCTAAGTAAAAAAAAGTGATTAAAAATCTATGCCGTGGATGAATGACATGTGTTATGATCCAACGGTCGAAGAGGCGACCCTTGGTCTCCTTGAGATCAAGTATTAAGGTAAAAGCTCGAGAACTTAATTCGAGAGACTATGATAGATAAAAAATTGTAATTTGTAAAATTTGTGATCGAGAAATATTACGTAATCCATTAATTTGATAATTTATGACAGATAAATAAGTTTTGATCTCTATAAAATTTGTGATTTGTGAATATGACATCTATGATTGTGATTGGTATGTAATTGTGACCATAAATTGTATAATACTATGAACTTAAAAATATATATTTTTAAAAAAAATTTGAAATTGTGTATTATAACCACCTTAGATATGGATTTATTAACTTTTATCGAAATAAATAGATAAATTAAACGGGGCAAAAATTTGAAAGGATCCATTACGCTGGATTGATCACTGAGCCCAATACTAAATGAGCCGAGATCATTCTAACCCATGGGTGTGCATATTAATAAAGCATTTGCGTATAAGACCCTAAAAAAACATTTTCGCTCTTTGCTGAATTATCTCACTGCAATTCTCTTTCTGTATTTGGATTTCTGAGCAATAATCAACATCAGAAAAGAGAAGAAAGTATAACATAAAATGCCTCCGAAAGCAGCTAAATCAAAGGAAGCCCCAGCTGAAAGGCCGATTCTTGGTCGGTTTTCATCCCACCTTAAAATTGGAATTGTAAGTATTATTTTTATATTTGATGGTGCCTTCTTTATATAAGTTTTGTATTTTTTAAAATAGTTTATCATGGACATCATCTTGTTTTTGGTCGTGTGTGAAATGAATCTAGTTGAGGAAAATTATTTTTGGTGAAGTGAAGTAAAACATGCTTTTAACTGATAAATTTGGACCAACATTTAATTATGTTTAAATTTTAAGCTTTTAACGGGTTTGTAGATTGTCATCTCTTTTATTTCTAGACTGTAAAATGATTTCTTTGATTTCATTCTAAAATATATAAATAAAAAAGGGATTTTTTTTGTCTCTGTATATTTTCTGAGGGAGAAACTTAATACTGTTCTCTTTAGGTAATTGTTTTTAATTTTTGTTGGAGTTCAGGTTGGGTTGCCGAATGTGGGCAAATCAACTCTTTTCAACACCCTTACCAAGTTATCCATACCTGCTGAAAATTTCCCATTTTGTACTATTGAGCCGAATGAGGCTCGAGTCAATATTCCTGATGAGCGATTTGATTGGCTTTGTCAACTGTTCAAGCCAAAGAGCGAGGTTAGTGACTGGAAATAAACATTCATTGCTCATTGAAAGAATTTTGCTTTGTGTTTTATCTACGGGGTAACCACTGCATGGTGTCTTGCTTCGTGTTGGAAAATCTGTGATAGACTGTGCTACAATTTCCTAGCTGAGTTGGCATTAAATTTCAATCTTTTGGATTGATAAATTATTTTATACCTTTATGTTGGATAGGTGTCAGCTTTCTTAGAAATTCATGATATAGCTGGACTTGTTCGTGGTGCTCATGAAGGACAAGGATTGGGGAATAATTTCTTATCTCACATCCGCGCGGTTGATGGAATTTTTCATGTTTTACGTAAGCCAGTTGTATCTGTATTTTTCTTTTCTTTAATAGATGTTCTTGATCAAGATTTGTTTGGGTGAATTAATATAATTTAATGATAGTGTTATCATTATCATTTTATTTTTATTTTTTTAGAGCAGCAGTTGTCACCTGTTTTGTAGTTCTTTCATCTAGCCCAAAATGATGCCCTCTACATCTCTATGCTTGCTTTTGTTTTCACTCTTTCACGTACAAGTTAAATGTAACCCATTCTTTGGTAGATGACTTAGCCCCCGTTTGGCCCCCATTATTAAATTATAATTCATTTTTCTCTATCTTCTCATCAACCACACATTCTCCAATTAAATAATATCACATGTTCATCCAAAAACTTTTCTTTCTTATTTAACCACACATTCTCCAAAAAAAATTACTATTCTTCTTATTATAATGTGGAATAATGGGGACCAAATGGGTGCTTAACTTGTTTATGAACAGTTATAACCATGTATTCTGGGAGTTTCTCATTTCATGATTTTTAACAGAATCCTCTACATTAATTTTCTGAAAGTTCTCACTTTAACTAGTGATTACATGAGGAAGTGTTACAGCCATGATGATTTTTGTTGCTAATTTTCTTTGTAACATGTCTGGTGTCACTGGAGTTCATACTCTTACATTCTCATGTCGTTTAGGTGCATTTGAAGATCCTGATATTATCCATGTTGATGACTCTGTGGATCCTGTGAGGGATTCAGAGGTTATATCTGCGGAATTGCGGCTCAAGGTAAGTCAGATAAATTTGAGCTTCAAGATTTCCAATTTTTTCCCCATATTTTGGTAGTTGGTCTCTGTATTGTGCTAGGTAAAGCCTTTCAATGTTTCTGTCCTCTCCCGACAAACCAAAAACTGAAATCTCAAAGATTTGAATTTTTTTAAGATGTTCACTTCGATAGTTTTCAATGCATGCAACTCTTCGTTTTGATGGTTTTGATTGTTCTGATGTTCCATTTGACTGAAGGATATTGAATTCATTGGGAGGAAGATAGAGGATGTTGAGAAGAGCATGAAGAGGAGCAATGACAAGCAATTGAAAATTGAGCACGAGTTGTGTCTAAGGGTTTGTATTCCATATGTTATCTCAGTATTGGTTTTCTCATTCAGTAAGTTTATTATTCATCTTCCCTATAAGAATAATGCGAGTTAATTAATAAAGAAGATCAAATTTTATCTGGGCTGTAATAGTTCTGTGTGTTAATGAAACATGTAGTGCATATATGCGTTCCTAGATGTTGACATTACCTCAAGGCAAAGCATGGTGGCTTTCAACTTTATGTTTGGAAATTTATTCTTCATTAGAATACAAATTGTAACACCATTGACAAAAAAAACTATGTGATGCCTTTGAATCAGGGAAAAATCAGTTAACTGGTTTGTTACTGGTGAAGTGTCAGGAGTGAGACTGCTTCTGAAATTCTGGTTTATATGTAAAGAAAATGATATCAATTATAAACAAATTACAAGTAACCAATTTTGCACTTGTTTAAGAGTGAGTTGGTTCTTATTAATATGGTGCTAATTTGTGGACTCCATGGCAGAAATTTTTGAAACTTCAACCTCATTACTTTTCTCTTGAGCATTAACTAACTCCGTTTGCTATGTAGTTGTGATTGAACTATTTACATTAAGCCTCTTTTTTAATATGGCAATGATGCGTGAACTTATGCAACATATGGCCTTGAGCATACCTAACTTTTCCAGATAGTTGTGGTCTAATTATTTTGCTGACTCTGCCTTTCCTTCAGCCCTTTAAATATAACAGATGTCTGAAATTAATGCAATTGATGCCTCGATATATCCTCTCTTATACATTACGGGATTGTATGGCCAATAATAAGTTCTATCACTCTTTATAGTTTATACTATATGGTATTTGCTGCTCAATGGAGGCATAGATGGCCTTGATGCATCCTTGCATAGATGTTACTGATCTGTTTGGTGATAAGATGATTTTTATCGTGCTTTATACTATAGACTATACTAGACTTGCTTCCACGTGGAGGTCAAAAAATGGGTAATTTGGTTTTGAAAAAATATTTAAATAAATTTGTTTTTGAACATCATAAAATTGCGTGGTCCTAACGGTGAACTTTGGATGCTTTGTCTGATGTGGGAATTTGAGCATTGTGTTTTTTTTTTGTTGGGTTCAGTTGTGGAAGGTCATTGCTGTCACATTTGTCATTTTGCCTTCTTTTACCAGTCATTCAGAATATTAAGGTTCACCATCTGTTTTCTAAATTACTATTCACATTAATGTCTGCTTCATACTGGTTGGATACCCTGTTTGATAAAAATTATAATCTAGATTTTTGTCAAAGTCAACAATTAATTTTAACCACATATTTCATGGAATCCACCACTTTTCAACTACACATTTCATTAATTTTTTTATCAGAATTTGCTAAATTTTTTATTTTAATCTCTACCAAACATGGCTTAAGAATTATACTCTTTTGCATGCATTTACTCAATTACTCTGAAATGGTAAAGAAATACTTAGCAGGTCGTACCTAAAAATGCATAGTACAGTAATCGAGACAAGTCTTTGATATTGAACCTTGGTTATTATTGGATTCACAAGGTGAAATCAGTGCTTGAGGAGGGAAAAGATGTCCGTCTGGTGGATTGGAAAGCTGCTGATATTGAGATCCTGAATACTTTTCAGTTGCTTACTGCTAAACCAGTGGTCTACTTGGTGAGTGGCTGTAATTACTTGGCGAAAGATGCCAGTTCGATTATTCCTTTCAAGACCTTGCTTTATTAGGATTGACTATGAATGCACTCTGAGCCATATCCCCAAGTGATAAAAAATAATATGAAGTAATCCAGAATTATCTGTCTGGTCTTGATGAAAATTCTCAGTAGCATACTGCACGCATGACCTTAAGTTCTGCTGTTCATACAGTTCTAAATTTGAAATTGATTTAGGAAATTTTATGCCTTTATGTCTTGTTGTTTTAAGTGTATACACTATTGTATTTTTTTAGTGGATTTTTGTGCGGTTGTGGGCAGGTTAACATGAACGAGAAGGATTATCAAAGAAAAAAGAACAAATTTCTTCCAAAGATTCATAATTGGTACATGCCAACTTACTTTTATATTTATTGTAGTCTGGTGCTCCTCACCAGCTATCACTGCTGGCGTGGCTGAGTAGAAAATTGTTCCCTAGTATATGGACGTATATCTCACTGTATATGGTTTTAAAGATATTATCTCACGTTGGAATATTCCTCCTACTCTTCCAATAACTTGATATCTATATACAATTTATCATTCCTAATATCCTCTTCCCCCATTATTACTCTGTTGCAAAGGTTCAAAGAATGGACTGCAATATTTAATTTCAGTTTCTATAGAATGGAATGCAATATTTAATTTCAGTTTCTATAGAAAACATTGGAAGCTCCCGGAAGAATTTTTCTTTTCCTCTCACAATCTTATTCTCCCTCCATTGGAAGTTTTTAACACCCAGGCCATTTCTTTCAAAATTTTCTAGGGTGCAGGAGCATGGTGGCGAAACAATAATCCCTTTCAGCTGTGCTTTAGAGAGGAATCTGGCCGACATGCCCTCTGATGAAGCTGCCAAATATTGTGAGGAGAACAAAGTACAAAGGTGGATCAGAGCGTGTTAATGAAGTTGTATAATTCGAAGTAACTCAGCTCACAAAAATTTGTTTTGCTGCAGTGCCCTTCCAAAGATCATAAAGACTGGATTCTCAGCCATTAACCTCATATACTTCTTCACGGCAGGACCAGATGAGGTACTTTACGTACATAAATGTTTTGTCTTGCCGTTGCTGTTGTTTGCTTGTACAAATTTCCGGCAAGTTTACTAAAAACAAATCAATTATAATACTACTTTTAGTTACCTATTCTGGGTCAATTGGTGAAAAATTGAAGGCTTTGCTTATCCTTGCTTTGTGCTATTTCCTTTTCTTTAGATTGTGATGTTTGCCAATTATCATGTTCTTACATATATACTATAAGTGACGTGTTTTCTGGTATTGCTAGAAGCAGTTCTTTTTTCTTTATGTTAATTCAGCTACCTGGACCGTATTTCTAGTTTTTTATTTGATAGTTTCCTTCCCATTTTATATTATGTTCCAGTATACAATTGACAGTTTCTAGCACTTCTATTATTCTGTGTGACAATGAATTTGGTTTCACGCAGGTGAAGTGCTGGCAAATTCGTCGACTGACAAAAGCTCCTCAAGCTGCAGGAACAATTCATACTGATTTTGAAAGAGGGTTCATTTGTGCTGAGGTATTTCTGAGAACTTCACTATTTAAACATAGCTATCATGACCTCATATATCTGTTTTGGTTTTGTCCTTTCTTTTCAATTCAGCATTAGTTCGGTGCAAATGGTCTGCACTAATTCTTCTAAGGTTATATGTGTTGCAAACAGTTTGTCTAACTCCATCTCCATGTGCAAGCCTTTAGATTCTACTCTTGATCTTTTCTTAGTCAAACCTCTACGATGATGATTTTGTTTTTCTAAAACTATATTTAACGGTAGCCTTCCTTTTATGATACCATTTTACTCGTGTAGTTTTTAGATATGTTTTTGTATTTAGATGTGTCATCTCTCAGGTTTTTATTGCTGAGGAATTGCAATTAATGTTGGAATCTACATTGAGAAAAATATTTATGCTATCCTGGTCCCTAGTGTTCCTGAATAGAGTTGGTTGTCTAAATATTGTCTCCTTGATTAGGAAGCTCATTATAGTAGAATGGATAGTTTTTTTGTAGTTAAAGATAACGTCATAACTGTTACGCTAAAACACTTACACCTTCAAACCTGTACTATTGTCTGATATTTAAATGCTAACAATTTGGGTTCTTCGATGCACATTTTAGGTCATGAAATTTGATGATTTAAAGGAGCTTGGCAGTGAGGCAGCTGTAAAGGTATTTCTTCAAATTTTCTATTGACGAAATATTCATTACATTATCAATTGAATGACTTTGTTACAAATGCTCATCTCTCTGTAAATCTGTGATTACCATTTTTTATTCTATTATATGCTGATAAGGTTTTCCTGACAATTGGGTACCTGCTTCTGGTATCTCTTTCCTTCATTCTAAATAACGAGCTTATATTTATTTGAGATTGCTTTTACACATAATAAAGCCCGTTATATGATAGTCCATCAAATATTTTTTTTGTGATTAAGCAAACTATTATATTGGAATAAAGTGTCGTATGTTGTTCGGCCTTGAGTTTACGTTTCAGGGAGGATGTATTAATAGTCCGATTTTGGGATCAGTTAAAAAGATCTCGACTTTTGGATGTGTTCCTGCTACTTGCTTTTATGCATAAATGAGACTCAAGCAAGGCTAAATTAAAAACAAAGAAGGGACGAAGGGAATAAAAAGCTAGAATGTGTATTAGTTCCATGCCACTTGATCTTTTCTTCCACTGGAATGGTCTTTATATTTTGTTTCATAGTCGGGTTTCCATAGTTGAAGAACAACGCATGAATTTGTTTGCTGATTGAATAGGCTGCTGGAAAGTACAAACAGGAAGGGAAGACATGTGTTGTCCAAGACGGGGACATAATTTTCTTCAAATTTAATGTCTCTGGGGGTGGAAAGAAGTGAGTTATGCATCTCGGCCATTCTTCGACACATATTTTCTCATTGTAAGATTGGATGTTACTCGATCATTGCATTAAGAGATTTCTTGAAATCCTTTATGTTGCGAGGGTTGTACGTACTTTTTTTGAGGTAAATACTATTGGTGCAATGAATTTGAGTAATTATATATGCTATTTGATCATCCTTTGTTGTTTTTCTTCGATGGTATGATGGTAAGTTGGATTAAGGATGTCTCCCTTAAGTTTAACTTTCAAGGCTTAAATCATTTGGTGTTCGCCATTGAGAACCCTTTTCGTGGAAAGTAAGGACATTCATAATTAAGAGAAGCTTTAATCTCCACTAAGCAAAAAGTGAAACAGACAGGCACAAAACATCCTAAAAAATATTATCTGTAACATGTAGGTAAACAAATTGTTCATTTTCAATGTCCACAATGAGTGAGAACCTTTTTAAGACATGCCTTTGCTCTAGCGTATGCATTTGAAAATATGAAAAGCCAAAGATTCCTTTACAGGTGAAACAGGGCTACCTGGTATGGTTTGCGATAAACAAGCAACTGAAATCAAGAAAATGCCCAGAATACAGTAGAAGAGTGCAATTAGTGGGACCCTTTTTTGGGTCCATGTACACCATGATTGGACTCCATCCGAATGACCTAAATCATCCAATCTCAATCTTTACAGAAACAAAAGGCTGTGTACCTAATTGTTATCAAGGTGTAGGACCATCTGCCTTTATGCCAACCTTTGAATTGTGACTCTGGCGCCCTGAGCCAGAAAATGCATAATTTCCAAATCCTTCTCATTACTCCCTCACCTACTCCACCTCTATTGAATTGTTATTGTCCTTGGTTGAGATTTTTTAAATTAGTTTTGTGAAAATTGATTCTTTTAAAATGTGTAGTTAAAATGTATGAAATTGTTATGGATCCACGTGTAAAATTTATTTATTGAAAAATATATGATGGAATATGAATTTGAAGAAAATTTATATTTTAGAAAATAGGAGGTCACATGCTTGCATAAAGTAAGAAGTCAATCCATCACCCTTCATTAATGCGTGCGAGCGTGGGTTTTTTTTTTTTAAAAAAAAAATCAAACCAATGTATTTTTTATTTATTAATATGAGAAAAAAACATTAAAATATAGATCTAGCTTATGGAAAAAGAGAAGTTAAAAAATCTTAACCAAACAAGTGGGAATGAGGGGTAAAAGAAAAAGATAAAATATTTCATACTTCGATGCTTCTTTATGCTCCTTGTCCTCACACTTCACTTAGCTCCTATTTAAAATTATGAAATATGTTGTTGAAAATTGATAAAAATTGTGGATTTCATAAAATATGTTATTAAAAGTAAATTTTAGCAAAATAAGGTTTAAAAAATGGTGACCGAACATGAGCTTATTGTTGAATAACGTTACTAAATAATAAAAAAAGTCAATTTTTTTTTTTTTTGATTAAAATAAACTTCACTTCAAATTCTTGACACCAATGCAAACTGAGGTTATAAAGTTGAATACAAAGATAACAAGACAGTGTCAAAATATTTTTTTAATATGAAAATAAACTTCATTTCAATTTCTTCGCATCAATGCAAATTGAAGGTTTGTTTGAGTTCCTTTTTTCTTTTTAGGAAAATAGAATTTATAATATTAATTTTTATGGAGAATATAGTTAAAAAGTAGGGAAACATTTTGAACTTTAAGAGAATGTGTGATTGAAAGTGAGTTTGAAAAGAGTCTCAATTGATTTCTATTATTTAGGACAGATATTGCAACTATGGTTAAATTAAGGACTAAATCGACATTTCTTAAAATTGAGGACTAACTTACCACTAGATTAATATGTTGGGGTCACTATTGCTATTTCCCTACAAAGCCCCTAGTCAAAGGGCAGCAGTGGGACCCAGTTCTTACAGTCCCTCCCCCGTGGTGTTTCACTTAATTTTTTTACTATTAACATTCATCAGTTCCCATAAAGGACCCCAGACAATCTTAAACTCGATTTCATGAATCCATTTGACGTCCACTAGGACAAGATTCTACTGCTTTTTGGCGGGTAAAGCTCGTCATTTAGTGACAAATTACACTGTATTTCCCGCTATTCGTGTTTCATTGTCTTTTGCAGCAGCTTTTTTCCAAAAAAAATAAAAAAATTACTTTTACCAAACAATTAATCTCAATATAATTAACGAAAGTTTTTTTTTTACAAAGTCAATCTAAAATTGCCAAAGAATGAATCAAAACATCAATGAGGGTCTCCCGCATGTCTTTTTGGTGAGAGAAAGTGAAGAGACAAAGGTATTACCTTTATTGAGTTTTAAGCCTCTTTCATATATTAAGGAAATAGTAGGCCTTTTGTGCATTAATTGCCAGAATTTTATGATATTCTGGCACCTAATTTATTTGCCATTGAAGTTTAGAAAGGCCAAACCCCTACCGCGCCATACATTTTCTTCATCTTTAGTCCATTTTCTATGCAGAGATTTTGTGCATTGAAGTGTCTACAAAATATTTAAAGATTCATCTTTGCAAGAGGGCTGCGTCGTTTGAATCTTTGAAAGGGACTGTTTTTACCTAGGCCATTTTCTTGTCAAATGGTAAGAAAATGCCGACCTTTCCGACGGTTAGATCTCTGAAAATTACCCACTTTAAGCTGTTCGTTTAAGTGATTGATTGCTTTGGCCAAGTCTGGGCAGCTATAGACCTTGTTCTAGTGAGGGCTATTGTGTACATTGTAATTCTTTTGGTAGAACCTTTTATTGCAATTGGAGTTCTGGATTACCCTTGTTTTTCTTGAGTGTAGTTCTGCTGTTTAACGGTTCTTCACTTCTTTGTCATTAAGGAACTGTTCTTTGAGCTGTTTGATTTGTACGAGGTTTGATACCCTTTTGGGTATCTTTGCAGTTTGGATTTTGGATATTAACCGAGTTGGGTTTCATTTTTTGCCAATTTATGCTGTATAACTTGGTGTATTATCATACTACTACGATTTCTACATCAGAAGTATAAATATATATTTGGTTGTTGGCTTTGAGGTTATATATTCAATACATGAAGCCATTACTTGGGGATAATATG
>CAIGRL010297282.1:0-12682 GCA_903798325.1 Fraxinus xanthoxyloides
TTGTTATGGGACAATGTCGTGTGTCCTTGCGGAGAAAAGATTTTGGGCCACGGATCGTGTCGGCAAGCTGGCGGGACACGACGAAGGAAGTTGTGGGAAAGAAGGATGAAGAGGGCGAGCGTTGCGCAATTGCCTAGGTACTTTTCAAATGAAGTTTCGAGGAGAGCACCGTGCAGGGGACAATTTGACATGCGTTGAGGCGCTGTGGTTTGGAGGCTGTCCACCCGAGGAACCAATGCTTAGAGGGGCGGAGGGTGAATGTTGGTGTCGGAGGCGGTAAGTACGAGTTACTGTAGGTTTGCAGGGCTGTCCATATGGAATAGTGTCGTTGTTAACCTTGCAATGATGCGTGTGGATGCGAAACTCACTTCTCGCTACGAGGACCTAAACGAATTCGAATGGAGGAGAATGTCACGCAGTGAGAATGCTCAGCTCCCCATTCGGCACGGCAAGCACGCGAACAGCTAAGCGTGAGGCCTATCTTACCATCAGTGCACTATGACATGTGATCATATGCAGGTATTTCCCCTTCCATCCTACTCATAGCATGCATGAATGCCAGCTGTTCGGGTTTGCCGGCCAAAGAATGAGGTAAGGTCATCCTCGAGGCGTTGAACCTCGGGAGCNAGAATGTCACGCAGTGAGAATGCGTAGCTCCCCATTCGGCACGACAAACATGCTAACAACTAGGCGCGATGCCTATCTTACCATAGTGCACTAATGATATGTGATCATATGCATGCATGTATGTGTGTTGTTCGGGTTTGCCGACCAAAGAATGAGGTGAGGGCGGCCTTGAGACGTTGAAGCTTAGGAGTCAAACTTGCGATCCGTGAAACCTAGGGTAAGTGGGGAGAAAAAGTGCCCTTTTTTAATTGAAAATACAAATATATTTTTTTCTATGAAAATTTGACATTTTAATAACAATGTTAATCAAATCCATCCAAAAGGAAAAAGGATGCTACAAAAATTGAAAGGTTTAACACGTAAATAATAAAAAAAAAGGTCAGTGTTCTCACAAATTCATAGGTACCACTTTTGCTACATGTTTTGTCATTGTATCTAGATCTATTAAGAACTAAAATATGGATAAAGTTACTTATACAAATTTCTTTACATCTACCTTTATAGATGTTGAGCATCAAGCATTTTGACACTGTGATACCAGCTTTCTTTAGATAAGAAAACTGATAAAGGAGATAGCCAACGACCTCAAGTTGAGAGACCAACGGGATAGATATTAACACCAACCAAAGGAAAAGCAACCTAATTTTGAGAATAAAAACAATGCTCACCACTCTAGCAAGAACGCTCAAGCAGTGGTTGACCTAGCATCGAAGCTCAGCCCAGGCGGACATTGATTGCTCAACGTCGACAATCAGCGATCGTAAAAACGAGATCGTTTATTAATATTTTCACTTGTCCCTAATTTTGTAAACCTAAATTCTCAACTCACAAATCAAAATTATAACCCATAAGTCATAACTTATAGTCTCAATCTCGGACAATAATATAACATAAAATCTCATTTCTCATAATTCATAAATTACAAATTATCCAATTTTCATAAATCATAAACCTTAACATTCAGCAACAAAATCTCCAATATTCTTAGATTCTCGAATTCACAAAATTCAAAATCTTAAAACTACAGTCTACAGGCTCAATTCAGAAATCACAAACACATAATAAACATTCATATAACCATATTCTTCCATAAACATAATTTATAAAACATACGTAATAAATCAAATAAATTAACTATACTGTACAACACAAGGAACAAAAACAAAAAAAAAATTGAAAAGAAAAAGAGAAACTCAACGTGATAGGCTAGCAGGCTGAGAGCCTGGGACCGAGACGCTACGAACTCAACGTGATAGGCCAGCAGGTTGAGAGTTTGGGACAGAGACGCCACACTGTCACGCGACTCAAGTAGGACGGCTGGAGACAACAACGTACAGGCACAACACAACAGCAACTGGGCAGCAATCGTCGGTCGTCGCCCTTCTCTACGATATGTTGGGTTTCAATTTTGGAATTAAGGATTTGTTTGGAATCTTGGATTTGGTTTTGTGGTTTTGTTTGTAGTTAATGGGTTGTAAATTGGCCCAATTCATTGGGCCTTATTGTTTGAAAAAAAAGGCCCAAATGCAAACACTAATTGAAACAAAATAACAAAGGAAAAAAAAATTCTCAAGCGGCGCCGGCTGCCTCCTTCTCGCAAGAGATACCGAGCAAGAAACTCGCCACCTATCGGATCCACAGAAGGATAAGAGATTAAGAAACAGCTCTTCTTTAATCAAAAGGCTAAATATCAGTTATAAAATTTCAATCTCTACCATTTCATTAGTGATAGCTGATTTTAATTAGAAAAGCTTGGAACAACCCTCCAAATATGGGCAAATGCAGAAATTAAAAACCTTGACTAAACGTTAAATATTACAATTCTCTAACACTTGAAAACATAACCTGACTGTATTAAAAAAAAAATTAATGGAGTCAAACTTTAGAAGTTCTATAGTCCCACCTATATTGAGCACATCAATTCAAACGGTCATAACTTTCTCTATATGTCTCCAAAAATTGCAAGGTTTGATGCGTTGGAAACTGCCCAGAGAGAGCTTTCCAAAGAGATAAAATTGGACTGTTGATTCTTTCCGAGCACTTCGCCGCATTGATCAAAGTTCAGTGTCATTCCCTCCGGGTTGGATAAAAGGCATGTCCTCAAGACTTGATTCTTTGTCATAGTGAGGAGAAAGATCATTGACATTGAATGTGGTAGAAATTCCATAATCTCCGGTAAGTTCTATTTTGTAAGCATTTTCACCAATCAGTTCAAGAACCTTGAATGGACCATCAACTTTCGACCTCAATTTAGCATGACGCCCTCCAGGAAAGCATTTCTTCCTCTTTCCTGTGCTTATTGGCTTGCTTTTTGTATTCCTCATTTTGCCTGAGAATCTCTCCCTGACCTGTTCATGTAATTCTTTGATCTGTGTGACCCTTGCTTCAGCATCTTCGCTAAAACGATTATTGACCGGAACTAGTACCAAATCCAATGGACTAATAGGGTTTTTCCCATGAACAACTTCGAATGGACTACGTCTAGTATTATGACTAGCAGATCGAGTGTAGGAAAATTCAGCTTGTGCTCAAAGTTAATCCAAACCGTAACGCCCCGAGTTCTAGGGCTCGTGACATTATTAAGAGCTTACTACCTAGGTGTTTCATATAAAAATGGAAATTAACTTTGACTAGAAGCATTAAAGCTTCAGAGAATCCGTTGCAAAACTAAAGAAATTTTGTTTTAGAAAGTTTAGATTTTCTTCTTGTACAGCTGAAAAAAAAAATTTCATTCTCATTCGGCAACCTAATGAAATCCAAAATTTACAAAATTGAAAATGTAGACATCTTACACAGGAGAATTACATGTCAAGATTTCGTATGCAAATACAATTGATAGATGGGTCAAAATTGTTTTCAAATCCGGAAGCACACTCGAGAAGACGTCCATAACTTGAGTTTTACACAATCAAAATCCAGATTCCAAATCCAAGAGATAGAAAATCCGCACGGCTATCTTCTACGGCAGTCACCTCAAAATTCCAAGTATTTTGGTCGGGGGTGAATTTTAAATTTACGGGCAGAAATTTTAAATATTTCAAATACTAGTCATGCCACTCAATTGAACTAAATAAGCCACAATAGAATATCATATCCACATTGAACAAATTTTC
Source organism: Fraxinus xanthoxyloides (assembly GCA_903798325.1). Taxonomy (NCBI): domain Eukaryota; kingdom Viridiplantae; phylum Streptophyta; class Magnoliopsida; order Lamiales; family Oleaceae; genus Fraxinus; species Fraxinus xanthoxyloides. Next base: position 3,741 of record CAIGRL010297282.1, read on the forward strand.
ATCACGCAATTCAATCTTTAAACATTCGAAAAAAACTGAATTAAAATATTTCACAAGTTTAAATAATTATTTGAACAAAACTTGACTTAATTGATAATTTTTGGACTTCACTCAAGGCACCACCGGTTCCCTCCACGTCGCCATTGATTGCATTTTCCAAAACTGTTAGGGTGGTTGAGTCTTTCATAGAAACACTCAATACTCATACGCACGTCAAATCCAATCATATCATACTTTAAGCATATATTAATGTCATTTGATCTTTTAATGAATAAGCATATCGATGATCAAACAACATATCAACATTTGGTGTACTACCGCACCACCTATTTCACATATCTAGTGCACTACTATGCCACCCGCTCATATTCAAACGCCGTAAGGAGTCACATATAACATATAAACATTTATACATGCTCGAATGTAGTACAAATTGAAATGAAACGGTGGTCTTGTTAGGAATTCGAGGAGGTTATATGGTGCGCTGTGAAGTATAGATCGCACAAAGTAATAAATAAGAACAAGATTTAAAAAAAAGCAAATAAGAAATTGGCACATGAACGTAATATTTTATTAGAGACAACCAATGGAGAGAAAATACAACTTTCAGCAACTTCTACAATCTACTAAACTGAATGAAGAGTCTACTATTTATAGGGCCTAAAAATATCACAAAGATGAAATTATGGAAACAAGATAAAAAAAAATCACGTGGAATAAAAGAAATAATATTTTCCTAATATTTTTTCAATAAAACACGTGAAATAAAAGGAAATAATATTTTTCCAATAAAACACATGAAATAAAGAAAATATTTTCCCAAGATATTCCACCTAATTTGGTTCGTAAAACCAATAATTTTCACTTTGACACAAATTTTGATGCAGCGAAGAAAACTTCAAAATTTCTCCACCTTAAAAAATAAGTTTAATTGCAATGAACAAATTGAAATCTTCATCCCAAACCAAACTTCTTCAACATACAAAAAATTCTTCCTCTTCTACCATATCCAACACGGATAAATGAACCCAATTATCGAATTCCTAAAATTCACAAAGAATTCAAAATTTACCAAACAAGATCGAAAGAATCAACACTAAATGCTTTAATTGAAGGCTCTTGGCTAGACTCGTCACCTTCAACAACTCTAAAAGCATGCACATCCATATTAGCATCCTCGTACCTATTTTCAATGGGTCTCTCCCTAGCCGTTGAATACAACAGAACCATAGACAGTAGTGGCAAAGCGGAATTACCTATATCTCTCAAACTCGACAGAGTAGTATTCTTCAAAATAGACATAGAGCCAACTCTCTGTACTTTACCAAACTGTATATCCATCACGGTGTCAAACCTGTGTTGATGCCTTTTCACTGATTCTACCCAACCTTGCAAGATATATAATTAAGACTTTCTTTCCTCCTGCAATACAACACGAACATCTTTCCGGACCTTCAAGACTCTATCTGCTCCATAGAATGTGAACGCTCTCGAATCCAATGTACTCAGGGAGATGATATTCTTCTTTAAGTCTGGAACATGTCAAACTTAACCAAGTGTTATGATTGTTCAATCCACCAACTTCAATCTGACTATTCTAATACCAGCTACTTGACAAGATTCATAATTTTCCATAACGATACCTTGTGTCACCGTTTCATATGATTCAAACAAATCTTGATTAGGACTTCATATAATTCAAACAAATCCTGATTGAGACTCATATGAAACGCAGAAGCTGTATCCAAATTATCTAATTGTCTCCCACGATTTGCAGTTGAATTATTCTTACCCTACAACTTATCGTAATCCCTCTTGATGTGACCCCATTGTTAAATTCCACCATTGACTTGCCCCTTTGCTGATCACCATGAACCACAAGACCTTTCTTATTTCATGAATTGGCTTTAACTAGAAGCTTCATCTTCTCCTTTGAGAACAAGGCATCATACACGTCTTCAATGGTGAGTGTGTCCGACTGTACAGAATTGTGTCACTAAATGACGAAAACAAACTAGGCAGCGAGCACAACAGGATTCAGGCCAAATTCTGTTCATCATATTTTACCTCTAACGTCTCCAAATCAGCTACAATTTCCTTAAACACGGCCAGATGATCTTCCAGTGATCGGCCTTCTGCCATGCAATGACAATTAAGTCTCTACTTCAGATGCAATTTGTTGGTCAGACTTTTGGTCATATACAATTACTCTCGTCTCAACCATAATACAACTGTTGTCTTCTCCTTCAAGACATCCTGAAAAATATTGTTAGATAGATGAAAATAAATTTGTGAAAGTGCCTTGCAATCCTTCTATTACTTCTCCTCTATTATCCAAGTTGTGGGCATCCTTTCAAATCTCAACAAAGTATCATCCAAATCTATCTACACTAATACAACTCTCTTATTCACTTGTGACAATGAAAATCTTGTACTGGATCCAACAACAGAATATCATATTTCATGGTAGCCGTCAATAACAAAAAATCTCAAACAATCAAATCATTGCTCCGCTGAACTGTTGAATTTTGGTTCTAATACTAGTTGTCAGGAATTTGAGAAGGTGATATGGCGTGATATGAAGTATAGATCGCACAAACTAATAAACAAGAACAAAATTTAAAAGAAAGCAAGCAAAAAATTGGGGGAACTGAATATTTTATTAAAGACATCCAATGGAGAGAAACTACAACTTTCAAGAACTTCTGCAATCTACTAAATTGAATAAAGACTCTACTAATTATAGGGCCTAGAAATATAACAACGATGGAATTATGGAAACAAGATAGAAGAATCAAGTGGAATAAAGGAAACAATATTTTTACAATATTTTTCCAACAAAACACGTGAAATAAAAAGAAATAAGATATTTTTCCAATAAAACACGTGAAATATATTAAATATTTTAAAAAAATATTCCATCTAATTTGGGTCACAAAATCCAACAGGTCTGTGTAAACAATCTTAGGGTTTGAGCACCTTCCTTTACTTGAATTTTAATTCATGAACTATTTGATCTGTGTGTATATATCATTGTTACTATGTTATCAAAGGAAAAATAAATGGAAAAATATTAAACTGTGGAGATGATTGATGACACACATGCAAGAGGAATTTTAATAGTATAGGACTTTGAGATTGTTTATCCTAATACAACTAAATATATCGCACATGAACTGACCAAAATTCAAAACAAATGAATGAAATTCTTCCAAAATTCAACATCAATAGTTTTGTTCTTTTATTTGCTTTAACTTTGTTGTCTTTATCCAAATTAACTTCTTCTGGAGGCTAATATACATTATTAATTTCGTCCTATCAAACGAGTCCACTATTGCTATAGTAACTTTCACAACTTCAATAATTTAATGATCGATCTTGAGATATTGAGCATTCAATATAAACTAGAAATCTTAACTAAATAGCGACTTATGCGATTACTAACTCTAATACGATTATGCGACAAAACATAACATAAACTTACTGTAATTTGTAACAAAATATTTCAAAGGCAAACACGTAATTAACATAGATAGACTAATTTAGCGTACTTATTTACATGACCACTTAAAGAACATAAATTTGGAAAAATTTACAGCGACGCAGATTTATTTCTTATAAAAATTTGGGGAAAAACTATCATTTTTAAATATGAAAAATTTCAGTCGCTACACCCACTACCTAATATTTTTCCAACAAAACTTCTCAGTAAATTTCCCAAAGAGGAAATTGCAGAAAAATAGGTATTTAATTTTTCAAATTAAAAAAATCAGACTTCAGTTTATTTAATAAAAAATTAAGTATAAATTGAATTTATAATTAAAACCTAATTTATTTCCATTCCCCCGTCTCACTCTTCTCTCTCCCTCTCTTTTAAACACACTGTGCTTCAAATATTTTCCTCATTCTCTTGTAAGCCCACCCAATCACCTTCCTCCAATTTCTCTCACCTTCCCGTCGTTGCCGCCGCATATTTCAACCACGAACTCCACCTTTCCATTGCCGCCGCCACTATCGTTACCCAGCTCCATCACCACCATTAATCCATATCGTTGGTTGGAGCTTCAATCGTGACGGTGAAACTTTGCACGATGCGACCTTTCTATCGCCCAACCCCATAACCACACTTAATCCATTTCACCCCAGAAGGAGCGCGAATCGCCTCGAGTTGCGACGTAGATCCACCCACTCTAGTGACTATTCGCAGCCGAAGCACCGCGACGTTGCATTTCTGGCACTGGCTGTAGTGGTGGATCTAGCGCTGGCTATGGTGATCGCTGTGGTGGTAGATATGGCGATGGTTGTGGTGGTGGATCAGGCAATTGGGATGCTGTTGTGTTTTGTGTTGTGGTTGTTTTGAAGTGAAATTGGTGGTTTGTTGGTGGTTGTGGTGGTGAAGAGATGAAGAGTGCGGGGTTCCTAGTTATGGTTCTGGCGCGTCGGATGTGGTGGTGCTGCCGGAGGTTGCACGTGTTGGTGGTGCTCATTAATAAATTGGTTGACTGTGACCATTAAATTTGTGACCAATAAACAATACATGACCAATGAAAATATAATTTGTGACCATGATATTATATATGACCTAAGCAATTATTAATTTGTGATCAATAATTTAATGATTTGTGACTGACTAATAAGTTGTGACTCATAATATTTGTGATATGTGACATGTGGCCTATTAATTTTTTGATTTATGACCTAAGAAGATTTTAATATGTGATCGTAAAATAATTTGTAATCAATTAATTTGAAAAAAAATGTGACCAATAAATAAGTTGTGATCCATAATTATATATACGTGACCATGAATTGTTGAATTGTGATTTTAATATATTAAATTAATAAAATATATTTAATTAATTAATAAACACCTGATTTTTGCAATTTTCAAACTTGAGACTTGAAAATTGATTTGGTGATAGTTACAACATGATCTATGAATTCTTCCCTTTCCCAAACTCTGATTTACTACTGCTAAAATGATTATTGACCGAAATTGGGCTTTATGATTGCATCAACCTTACTGGGATCCATTTTAATTCCATAGCTCGAGACAACATAGCCCAAAAATACAAGGCTATCTATGAAGATATGACACTTTTTCAAATTCGCTAATAGCTTCTACTCCCGTAAAGTTTTGAACACTTGGTGAAGATGCTCCACATGTTTTTTTCTTACTTTTGATGTATATTAAAATATCGTCAAAATACACCACAATAAAATCCCCAATAATCTAAAAGCATGATTCATCAAACACATAAAAGTACCAAGAGCATTAGGGAGTCCGAATGGCATGACCATCCATTAATAAAGGCCTTCTCTCGTTTTAAATGTGATTTTCCATTCATCTTCTGACCTCATTCGAATCTGATGATAACCACTACGAAGATATATCTTTGAGAAATGTTACCACCATGAAGTTGGTCAGAAGATTATCAAGCCATGGAATTGGAAATATGTATTTGATTGTAATATTGTCGACTGCTCTGCTATCGATACACATCCACCATGATCCATTTTCTTTGGGAAAAGAACGGTAGGAACAGCACAAGAGCTCATACTTTCCTTAACTAAGCTTTTAACAATAAGCTCTTCAACCTGCCTCTGTAATTCTGCATTTTCTTTATGAGTCATTCTGTAAGCCATTTTTTTGGGGATAACAGATCCTGACACAAAAATCAATGCAGCTCTGAATGTCACTCATTTGAGGCAAACCAGGTGGAATTTCATCAAGAATCACATTAATAAATTCCTTCAGAATAGGCTGCATTATAGAGGGATTTTATTTTGTTATTCATTTTCTTCCAACACAACCAGCATACATGTTTCAGTGACAACTTCAAGCTCTTTTTCTAACTCAGATTTGGAAAGAAACTTACGTCCATCCACCTTAGAAGCCTTGTAAGTATTTTCTAACTTTGTTGGCCCCAATATGACCTTCACTCGTTCCTTCACAAATGAGTAAGTATTTTTAAAACCATTGTGAATCATTTTTCGATCATATTGCCATGGATTACCAAGGAGCAAGTGACAAGCATCCATAAGAATAATATCGCATAATACCTCATTAGAATATTTTTTTCCAATGGAAAATTGAACGAGGCACCCTTTCTATACCCTACCTCATTTCCTTTGCGAAGCCAAGAAAGCTTGTAAGGTTGAGGATGTTCTTCACAATTTTAACTTCTCCACCATAGTTGGTGCCACTACATTTTCACAACATACACCATTAATGATTACAATGCAAACTCTCCCATGGGAAATATTTATGGTGTGAAAAATATTATTGTGAAAGCCAGTTTTCTTCAATATGAGTAGAGGATAAATTATTTGAACCACCTATGATTCTCCTTCATCGGCATAGACTACAGCTTCTTCATCAAATGTTGGGTTATCCAATACTTCAGTTTTACCCTCATCTTCCTTTACAAGAGAATAATTTTTCTGTTAGGACAATCAGATTCAATATGACCCATTCCTTGACATTTGAAACACCGACAAACATTTGTAAGATTTGGTATACTAGAACCAACAGTTGAAGCTTATGGTTTTGGAGAAACTTTGGTCACTGAAGCCTTAACAGAATTATTTTTAGACGGAACTGAACCACCTTTAAAAGGTTGTTCACAGTTTGTGGAATGATACTCTCTCTTTTTAGACTCCTTCGGCTACCTTTCAACTTTAGTTGCTAGCTTACACACATCATTAAAAGTCCAGTAGAGTTGTAACAATACAACATTTCCGATCTCGAGATGTAACGCTCCAAGATAATAAACCATAGTTTGTTCTTCACCTTTTACAACATCACAAAGAAGCGTCAAATATTCAAACTCAAAAGTATAATATTCAACACATAAATCCCTTCGCTTAAATTTGTGAAATTTCAGAAAAGCATCTTGCGTGTAGCAATCTAGTAGAAATTTCTTTTTTAATGCCTTACCCATTTTCCCCTAAGTGACAATTTTGCCATTTTCTTCTCAAGCTCTCAACTTCTTAAGATGCTCCCACCAATTAGAAGCATGTTTCTTTAATTTTATAGCCAATATTTTCAATTTGTGAGTATTTGGGACATCTTTGTATTCGAAAACTCGTTCTACCTATGTAGCCAGTGGATAAAATCATCCGACTAAGCTCGTCCTTCATATTCTGGAATATTTACTTTTATATCAAATCCTAACAATGCATTACTGAATTTTGATTGTGAAAGGATTTTCCACATTATCCTCATTATCAGAATCTTCATCATTATTATCACTATCATATGTATTGAGCATTTGTAGTTGCACCAGTTGTTTTTGCAATTGCTGCACTAGTCGTCCCAGGCCTTCATTCTCTACATCACGAACATCGCGCTCATGATTTGCTCTATTACCATCTGGACCATGTCTTCCTCGACTACGATTCGCTATTACAAGCTAAGGTGTGAACCTTGTGTAGTGATACCAAATTGATACCGATTTATTTAGATAAGAAAACTGATAAAAGGAAATGGCCCACAACCTCAAGTTGAGACCAACGAGATAGAGATTAGCACCACCCAAAGGAAAATCAACCTAAACTTGAGAATAAAAACAATGATGTTAGAATATGGGTGTGACCCGAATTTCTTGTTGAAATAATTGAAGAAATCTAATTGAAGTGCGGGTCAAGAAAAATTCAGTTTAGAATGTCATTGGAGTCTTATATTAATTTGAAGTTCTATTTTGGAAGTCCATTGAAAGTTGAAAATTGGTATTGGACTTGAAAAAGAGTTTGAGATAAAAAAAATAATTTGGAAAAAAAAGGACAGAATGCCCGACGCCTGTTTCTTTTTTTTTTTTTTGCCCCGGGCACCAAGGCGCCCGAAGTGGCCCACGGTGCCACCTTGCCTGCTCCGATTTTTGTTGCATTTTTCTTTATTTTTTTGTTATGGACTCAATTTTTTTGACGTCCTACTCCGTTATCAACTCTACTAGGAGGGTTTGGACGTCCCCTACATGTTTCGTATAAATATTAGACTCTTGTATACAATTTTATATTGTGAGAACAAATATTACTAGTTTTTAGGATCATCGTAATATTTCTCAATCTTCATTATTTTTGATGCAATAAAATCTCCTAATTCATTTTCCATATTTATTGTATTTTTTTATTCTTTTCTTATGATCTAATATTTTATTATTGAGCCACATAACTTCAATATCTCAATTCGGTGATTAACCTCTTATCAAGTGTTATCGAGTAATACGTGACCTTTAAATTCTCAACAATTGGTATTAGATATTCTAAGCATAATTAACACAACAAGTGATATCAGAGCCTAGGTCCAGCAGTCCCGCAGAGAGCAATGTTTGATTTGTTCGAGGTTTTTGTTTGTGATGACTTTCATGATGTATGACATTTCACTTTTGGATTGGAGCATTAGATTTTTGGAATAATTTAGGATGTTTTGTGTCCCCCAAACATTTTTTAAAAAATTAGTCTCCTCGTAATTACCAAGCTGAAGACCTAGCAAAGGTCATAGACACTTCTCATCAACTAGTTCGGATAAGGCTATAGGTTTTGAAAGGCACTTCGGACAATACAACCTAGGATTTGCATCGCTTTGTTGACACTTTTCAGGATTGCTACGAAGAGAGAAATATCTTGAAGTATACAACTTTTAGACTACACTAGCAGGTAGTTCACACAAGTCAGATACATTTAAACTCTAAGTTTAAATACTGTGATACAGTAAAAATCATCCCTTAACAAAACATTTTACATAAGTCCATACATTACATAAATAATCATGTCCAGACTTGAGGGACTATTTGTAACGCCCCGAGTTCTGTGAACCCGAAGTGCTACGTCATTCTCATATTTCGCGAATTTCTTAAATGATTTGCGGAATTAACTGAATTTAAAAAAAATCAAACATTGATCGTCGTAAAAATCATCGGCAATAAAAATCATTTAAGTGT
>CAIGRL010297285.1:0-10058 GCA_903798325.1 Fraxinus xanthoxyloides
TTTAAACGATTTGGTTTGAAAATCTATCAAAAACCGGTAAAATCGGACCTCTTACCCCCCTAGATGGAGCTCCTCTGCAAATGCAATCCAGAAACGGATGGATATCGATAAAATAACTCCCAGGCATTTTATAAAATCCCCAAAAATAAAGCATAAGTTTGACAGGCAATTCAAAGTATGGTGTACAACAGATTTACATAATTATACACGGGTGAAACATTTTCCAACCTAAGCAATGCACTAGAATAGTGCAAATAGCACTTTAACTTTTAAAAAAATTCTAATCATTATGCAAAAAGAAAAAAATAAATTAAAAATGAAAGCGAAGAAATCATACTCCGTTAGTCATCTGATGGTTTTCATCTAGCATTGTCAGCCTTCGCTTGGCAACCTTGGACCTGTAACACCAAACCTCAAATGCCTCCGTCAGGTCTGGATAACGAATGTGCTTATTTTCTAACCATTCAGTTAAAATTTCTGCCTGGTTCCCTGATGGCAATGTGAGAATTATTGAAACAAATGCCGACTCCAATGATTGCCAGAGCTCACCATCAATTTTTAAAGGCAGATTCTTGTCATCGTTGGAGGTGACAGAATCAATTGAAAACTTCATGACCCTCATGAATGGAAGCCAGACTTTAATCATGCTTAGGCGTTTTTTTGTTGGCAAAATAACAGTTCCATATCCTATTGCTTCCAAGACTTTAACTGTCACTTCAAGAACTTTTAACTTTGCTTCAGTCAATTCACCTGCTGGGCATGTGTGCTCGACAACTTTAACTATATTTTCCGAAGTCTCCACCCAGCTGTAAACAAAATCTCTCAAGGATTCCAACTTTGCTAATATTTGAGAAGCCCATAACAGATCACTTAAGTTGGACTGGAATAATTCCATTTTTTCTGACTCGGCAACTGATTCTTGGAGATCACCAACCAAAGAATGCACAAGATTTACAAATCTGCTTGATAGTCTGTTGACACATTGTCTCACCTCTAATTTGATCTCATCATCTGCAGTTAACAATGGAGCATCATCGTCTTCAGTGAGCATGTATTCAAGCTGCTCCTGAGCCGAGGTTTTAAGATCATTCAATGAAGATGAGGGTGATGATGTTGCAAAACGAATAGCTGACAGAAAAATCTTAACTATAGCCAGAGGATTGACTGGTCGGAGCCGAGCAAGTACTGGCTCTGCTTGTGCTCCCATGCCTGGTATAATTTTTAAAATTTCTTCTTCCTCAGCTTCTTCCCAGGGGACTGCTTCCAAATAGTCCACACAATTAGCAACAATTTGTGGGCATTCAAGCTCAACAGCTACTCTCAGTATCCCAAGAGCATTTTTAACACCATGCCATAAGTCAGTTATGGAAACATCTGAGGTTATGTAAAAGAGTCGAAGGACAGTAATGTGATAGTCAAAGTCAGATTCTTGGCAATAAACCTCAACACAGTTGCGTGAGTCAAGAATTTGGCACGTTGGCCAGTTATCAGATAGCCTGTCAGCAAAATACTTGCTCTTGCCCATAAGAATATGTGAATGACAGTAAATCCGATCATCACGGCCATCATGTGTTCTAATCCTCACAATGACATCACTAGTAGTTCTGTCACCTATCCTGCTTGGCGTCCTTGATTCACTGTGCTGAAATTGTAGAGAGAACCAAGAAAAGTAATGTTTAAGAAAATTTCCAGCAAAATCCAGTGAAGCTAAAAGAAAGAGATGAAGATGAGACACTAGCATTCTCTAAACAATAAGTAGAAGTCCGCGAGCATTCATTTACTTTGCCTATCAATGTTAACATGGAAGCAATATTTATAAATGCCTGAGTAAGAAAACTCACAGATAATTCCATCAACCACTTGTACACAGCTAATTAATATGGTTATTAAGCGCTCTAGCACCTGTAAGTATACAGGACAAGAAACATAAAACGAATATGATAAGCAAGTAAAAGATTTCACAATCAAATTATCTAGAAAGGCAGGTTATTCACATTATATCCGCAAGGATTCAGATTGAACTTGTACATGTTATGAAAAATTGAAGGCACCAAGAAAAGTAATGTTTAAGAAAATTTCCAGCAAAATCCAGTGAAGCTAAAAGAAAGAGATGAAGATGAGACACTTTAGCATTCTCTAAACAATAAGTAGAAGTCCGCGAGCATTCATTTACTTTGCCCATCAATGTTACCATGGAAGCAATATTTATAAATGTCCGAGTAAGAAAACTCACAGATAATTCCATCAACCACTTGTACACAGCTAATTAGTATGGTTATTATGCGCTCTAGCACCTGTAAGTATACAGGACAAGAAACATAAAACGAATATGATAAGCAAGTAAAAGATTTCACAATCAAATTATCTAGAAAGGCAGGTTATTCACATTATATCCGCAAGGATTCAGATTGAACTTGTACATGTTATGAAAAATTGAAGGCACCAAGAAAAGTAATGTTTAAGAAAATTTCCAGCAAAATCCAGTGAAGCTAAAAGAAAGAGATGAAGATGAGACACTTTAGCATTCTCTAAACAATAAGTAGAAGTCCGCGAGCATTCATTTACTTTGCCCATCAATGTTACCATGGAAGCAATATTTATAAATGTCCGAGTAAGAAAACTCACAGATAATTCCATCAACCACTTGTACACAGCTAATTAGTATGGTTATTATGCGCTCTAGCACCTGTAAGTATACAGGACAAGAAACATAAAACGAACATGATAAGCAAGTAAAAGATTTCACAATCAAATTATCTAGAAAGGCAGGTTATTCACATTATATCCGCAAGGATTCAGATTGAGCTTGTACATGTTATGAAAATTAAAGCTTTTAGCACGTTGTCCTCTCCTTTAAGATAACAAGACTTAACCCAACCTCCAATTGTAAAAATCACCGCACATTTCCCCACCCCCACCCCCCAACAACACACAGTCACACACAAAAAAAGTCAAATATGTCCAATTATTTGATGCTGAATAGAAAGAATAGACTGCAGCACTCAACAAGAGTAAATCCATTTTACACCTTTTCCACTTATCAAACACCCCAGATGTGGTGCTTACACTCTCATCAATTAAACCTTAGGGAGAAAGTGGCACTAACCCAATTTTTCATTGCAGCGGGACAAAGAATTTGAAAGGGGCTTCTGTTTATAATGAACGGCACCGAATATTGCTTTCCAAATAATTAAGTGGAATTGACTCGAGGAGACAATGTTGCAGCCATATGGCTAACCAGTGATTACTAGTGACTCGGGTTTCATGCAAGTAAGTTGCAGCTCGCAATCTGAACTAAGGACGGGTTTTTGGGGTTAGTGCAACTCCCCATAATGATCAGGAGAATTGGCTGAATTTATTTCAACTTTCTTTTGTATCATATCATCCCTAATCCGACGAAGAGAATCATCTATGGTCCAAATCTATCAGGTAAGCAGCATCTTTTCACTAAATTGTTTGTCTACAAATTTAGTAATTGTGCCAAAATCTTTCGAATATATTCATCAACATCCAAACATTTATATAGTGATGTTGATGACTTGGTACCTAAAGCTAAATCTTCTCATGGACTGACTTGACATGGTTGAAAAACTAATATGCATTGGTGTTCATTGGGCAACCACGCCAACTTCATATTTTGACATCAAGTCGAGTTTGTTTTATAATCATTCTTATGACATACGAACATTTTCATCTTTATCACCTATTTTAGGGTTCAGCGCATTTGGGAAATTGTATCTGGTCAAAATTTGATTCCAAGCCATATCATACCATTGGAACAATGCCCAATATGTCAATTGCAGAAAATTGGAGAAAGTGTTCAATAGTCAGAGCTTGACATCTATTTTTTACTTCAGTTCTATGACAGGCATTTAACACTCCAGAAATATCTTGTTAAGAAGGTTCACAAACCTGTGCAATCCTAAATCCCTCTACCCCTCATTATTAAGTTGTTCTACCTCGGAAGATACGTATTCGGGAAACTACAAGAGCTCAATATTTAATATTTAAGTTACAAACCACAAAATTAGAACAAGATACCGGTTGAACTGTTGCTTTTGAGGTTGCTTCATGAAAGTTATTCAGGTCAAACAAGAACAGATGTAAAACTTGAAAAAATTCTCACAGGGGGTAGTAGAAGCAATCATACGCTAGAACTGCAACATTGCGACAAGGACTTCAAATGATCAACTAACTCAGAAAAACAGGATAGGCCCAAAAAGAAACTTGTTAAGTGAGACTGATTTGGTAGCATCATAATCCATGTTCATGTGATTAAGCTTCACTCAGCAAAGAATTATCAGGCTGGAAAGGCATGAACATCAATTATTTATTTAAAGATTCTTTTTCTGTATGCTTCTTCTCATTTGTTTCTTATAGACCAGGGAAAAAAATGGAACTTCTTAAAAAACTCTCATTTCTAGCCTCGATTTAATACCAATTAAGTAAATCTTCTTGCATGGCGGTAAAAGGATCTTAACAAAAGCAGTACCGAGCCATCAGCCAAAAAGTTTTATGCTGGCAATGAAAAAAAAGGCATGAGTTTTTTTCTTATCTTTATGAGAAACTTACAACTGAGGCATCCTCAAAAAAAATGCATCAATGCATGGAAACAAAACAATTGAGGGGGTCGCCTCTCAATCAAGAATGATCAGTGTAACATATAGAGCCTTAATTTATACTTAAAAGCATACAATTCTATTGTTCTTGTGTCATCCATCAAAGATCCTTTTCCTCCACTATGAAGAATTGGGTTGTAAAATAATTCACCAAGAAACTTAACAATCAACTATAGCTATCACTAGTGAAGTATTTTCCTCAACCTGAGGACGAGATTAAAAAATAAATGGCTCCAAAGAACAATCCAGAACAGTGAGATTTCGCTTTGACAGTATAACAATATACCCGCCACTCTATGGACGTGTAAATATACACATCCTCAATGTGTAGTCATCTGTCATTCTGCTATTTGATTCAAATTGTGCCAAAAGGCATTCAAACAAAGACCAGTATTAATACAAAGGTATAGCCATATAGGATAGGCTGAACACAATCATGTAAGGCTATGAAATGAACTGATACAGCATACATCAGTAAAGCTCAAAGCATGACAGTTGTCAACGTTCTGTTACACATTGAACTTCTTAATACCTCTCCTAATTCTTTTAATAGTTCTTTGAAATTGACATCGAAGCTATAATAGCTTAGTGGTTAAAACTGACAACCTGAGAGCAGGAAGCACAAAGAAAAAGCATAAGATAGGGCTAATAAAAACTTAATGAAGGTATGTGCTCAAATTAATGTGTTAGAAGTAAAAAGAAAACACGTGTTCTTGCTCCTCCTCCTTTTCTTTATTCAGATTTTTTTTCTCCGGGATGGCACAGGGATCAAAATTCAGTGATCTGCTAAATCCATTGGAACAGATAAATTGGACCGAAGTATGAATTCAAGCAGCTCACTTTTATTATAACCAGCAGAACATAAAATATCAGAAGGAACTACAAAAAGAACTTGCCTGAACTTAAGAAAAGTAGAAAAAATGGGAACGCAATGCCTCAAAAATAATCAAATCCAAGAGGAAATACATTTGATGGTAAATAGTAACACGTTACTAAATAACATACATGGGAGATAAAAAGATAAGCATAAGGTGAACAAGCAAACATTACTATGACCAGATATAAGATGATCAAATAAGAAAACTCGTCGCAGAGGAAAGGAAGGAACTTACGGGGCCATCCATCTGTATGTCCCTGTCTCTGGTGTCATTCCTTCGGTCTGCACCTCAATACGGGCAACCCCAAAATCTGCAATTTTAATAGACTTGTCCGCAGCAATTAGAAGATTGTCCGACTTCAAGTCTCGGTGAATCAAATTCAGTCCATGCACATATTCCATCCCCCTAGCCACATCCAAGGCCTGCTTTACAGCCAATTTCAAAGGCACTGATCGGTTCATTCGCTTAGTCAAGAACTGACGCACTGAACCGCCCTTTGCATATTCAGTCACAATACACCAGACCATGGGTTTACGGCATGCGCCAATGAAGCGAACAATGTTTGGATGCTTCAGTGTAGCCAGCATCATCACCTCCTGCTGAAACTGCTGCTCCATCAAGTGCGCCCTCTCTGCATCATTCTCTGGCCTCTCCAGAAGCTTAATTGCAACGTCCTCACCATTATATGTACCCTTGTAGAGCTTGCCAAAAGCCCCTTGAGCAAAAGCGTCCCCCATGTTAAGCTTCCTCAAGTCAATCGTCCACTCATCATAATTTCCAAGACCCTCAGTTGGATATCGAACGTCCATCAAAGCTTGAGCCAATGCATCATTGCTCAGTCCATTAGGGGATCTCCCACGATTGACACTTGCCGCTACTGAATAGTTTTTAACACGCTTGAGGCCCTGATGGCCTAATATGCGTGTATGGGAATCATTCGATCCAACGCTGCTGTTGTCCATTGACATGGCAACAGAACCTCCTCCATTGCTCATCTGCAAGCTCCCATAACTATCAACAGACATGTTTGAACCCTCATTGAGCTTCTGATAGAAGTTCTGAGAGAAATCATCTTGGTTATTGTTTATGCCCATAATTCCAGTAAACTTTGGACCCTCCAACATTTTCTTTTCCCTTTATCAACACAGATGCCAAAGCAAAAGCTCCTTAAAAAATAGTATATCTACTGCATGAGGATTTCCAAAGTTCAGAACCTCAATAGCCAAAACCCTACAAAAATTTGATCCACTGAAAAGCATCAACTCAAATTCAAGCTACCTGTTAAGAAATCCATAAGAATACAAGATATTTATTAAAACTTCTATAGAACTATCTTTAATTTCCCGGGTAAAAAACTTATTACCAGCGAATATAATACTGTTTATGATCTTTCACACAACAATAGTACATTAGTTTCTCGATTTCTCCATTTATTTATTTTCCTTATTTCCTGTCGACTGCCAAGTCTATTTCACCCTCGATTTTCCACTTCACAAAACGACGTCAAATAAAGAACTCAAGGGCTCAGCTCAAAAACACAAAAATCAAATCTTTTATACAAGTACGATTTCACCCAAAAACAAAATCAACTAAATTCCTCAAAATAAACCCCAAAAAAATTACATATAGAGAACAACTTCATTAAACCTCAGAATTGGAGAAATTTTAGCGATCCGAGGGTAAAATTGGAAAACAGAGACAGTAGGACACCTCGATCGAGAGGGCTTGACTTTGCTTTTTCGATGGCTTCAGACAAACACCCGATACAATCCCCCCTGCAGTTAAGAGAATTTACAACTTTGTCCCCCCACCTCACCCCACTTCAGCTGTACATAACACAAACAAAGGCAAAGCAAAAATGCCAACGCTTTTAGAGAGAGAGAGAGAGAGAGTCGTTGCGCAGAGATAGAAATGAATAGAGAGAGGAAATGAATGAACGCAAGTGTATGCAGAGCTCTAGTCTTCGTCTACTCATTTTTCAGTTTTTCTCTTTTTCTTTTGGAAAAAACTGCACTATTGAACCCCCAATGTACTGAAATAGTAGCAAATTGATCCACAGCCTTTAAGAAAGAGGGAATTAACCATCCACCTATACACTTACTAAAATTATCGCTTGATGTCTGCACATCCCACTTTACGATATTGGATTTTACTTCTCAACTTGACTAGTATCCATTAACTTGAAGCGAAATACGTTTTTCATGAAGACGACATGACAATGTAAAAAAAATATAAATAGAAATTAACTCGATTATCACATCTCAGGTTGATTATTTGACTCATCATCGAACTTTAAAATTATGAATGGACAAGATGATAGATTTGTACTTACAAGCGTTTGATTTTCCATAAATGTTGCAATTGCAAAAACCTACCTGAATTAACATCGATCAAAGTTGACAATACAAGATATTGTCTACAACAACATAGTCATACCAATATGGCAGAATATGTGAAAAATTGACTTCGCCCTTACTTGATTCTAATTATTTCTAAATTACATTTTTCTCTCTTATTTTCAATCATACATTTTTCAATAAAATCGTATTAAATGCAAATATAAAATTTTTCCTTATTTTTTTAACCACATATTTTCCATCACTCAAACACGCTCTTCATTTAGCAATCAAAATTTAAGAACCCTAGAATGTGAATATAGGATTTCTTATTTATTATGTGTTTGAGCTCCATTCTTTTTTAAAAATATATTTTTTGAATAGTAGATTAATGGAGAATGTGTGATCACAAAAAAAGGAAAAAAAATTGGTTTACATGTAATAATATTATTTTAATAAAGAGTGTGTGGTTGAAAAGAAAAGAGGAAAAATTGTTCTTTAAAAAAAAAAAAAGATAATCAAACAAGCTTTTAGATTCCAATTTGATTGAATAAATGATGAGTTTGTTGTTTGCTTTGTGTTATTAGTAAATTTCATTTTTAAGCTTAAAAACACGTAAATGAATTTCAATTTTAACATATTAAATAACGAATTTCATGACATCAACGGAAGGCAATGGATTGACAGGTTTAGAGTTTGTTTGAGCCCCATTTTTATTGACAAATTGCATTTTAAAATAGTAGATTGATGGAAAACATGATTAAAAAGTAATGAAAAGTTTTGAATTTACATATAATATTATTTTATTGAAAAATATATGATTGAAAAGAAGAGCGAGAAAATTATATTTTGAAAATAATGGGGATTAAATAATGGCTTAGTAATTAACCCTCGAATGTGCAACTATGATAAAAAAAAAGGGGGGGATCAACTTGTTTCTTTTTAAAAGTTGAATATTAACTTGTTATTTGGACAATAGTTACGAACTCTAGTGCAATTTTCTCTCCCAAAGGTAGCTCTAGTGGGTCCTGCCTATTGCTTGATCTAAACCGTTGGCAGTGAGTGCAACAACGGTAGAGATTGAAAAGGGTCTACAGTGGAACTACGTGGTTCCATACACTCACACGCCGGTCAATACTGAGCCAGCGGGTCTCCCTGAATTGGTCAACAGAAGGAAAATTTACACCTAATTAAAGTACAGCGTCTGAAAGAAGAATTCCTTTTAATAAAATGGTAGTTGGTTATTATAGTATATTATAGGTGGGTCCCGGAGTTTTTTGTTTAATAAGCCAATAACGTCTTGCCACATGTGAACATTGTAGGGCCCAAACCAGAAGGCGCACATGCAGTTAATTAGACTTCTTCCATCATGCAAAACTAGCTTTATTGCCCTTCGAATGCGGTAGTACTAGTATTAATCTACGTTGCTCGAGGCGTCGAATACAGATACATATTTAAGAGTTCAATCATTCTCATTTTAAAAATTAAGATATGTGGATACAGTTAAAAAGTATTCGAATGTTGAATATGTGTACGAGGATATGCCTTACAAAAATTTTTTTAATAAAAAAAATGATAAAACAATTATTTTATTTTATTGTAGTATAAATATTTCTAGTTTTATAATTAATAATACTGAATTTGTGATGTTTTAATTACTATATCAAATGTAGACATAAATAGAATTAAAAAAAAAACTTAGCACATCAAGGAACTCAAATATAAGTAGTGGACAACCGTTTTGAATGAAATTAATTTAAATTTTCATCTTCTTGTACACAAATGTACAATACTGTCTGTCAAAATTTAAACTCGTAGTTTAATTTGTTTTATCACAAAAAATTTGATAAAAGTGGTGAATTTCAAAAATATATATAATTAAAATTAATATTAAATTTTAATTTATACCAAACATGGGTTTAATGTTTTGTTATGTTAAGCATATGTTTGATCTCCATTATTCCACATTATAATGAGTAATAGTAAATTTTTTTTAAAATGTGTAGTTAAAAGACGGAAAAAAATTGAATTTACATGTAATATTATTTTATTGAATACTGTGTTGTTGATAAGAAGAAAATGAAAAAAAAAAGAATGAAAATTTAATTAGGGGTAATGAGAATCAAACGGGGATTGTCAATTTTAGGGCCCGTTTGATTGCAAATGTGGAAAATTGGTGGAAAGAAAATGATCCAGATAATTGAATTGCCTGAAATTGTTTTATT
>CAIGRL010297358.1:0-14180 GCA_903798325.1 Fraxinus xanthoxyloides
ACAAAATATTTTATTCGTGTACAATTTTAAATCCGCCTACAATAATTGTAGTCAGTCTCAAACCTGAATAAGTGAGGAGGGTTTTAACTTCTCTTTAATTTATAGTATGTATAAATTGTACAAATTTCAAATTTTTTAAGTAAAAAAATGTAGATTTACACCAAAAAAAAAACCGAGCTGGCTTGGGCCGAGCCTTATTTTTTCAGCCGAGCTTTTGCTCAGCTCGAACCCAAAAAGCTTGAGTCGAGCTTCGAGTTTCGGCTCCTAGCTTGGCTCGGCTAGTTGACATGGCTAACCAAAACATAAAGAAGTTACTAGAAAACTTCACATGCCTGATCCGAAGCTACAAAAACAAGATTTTCATATGAGGATGTGCTACCATAGATTGGCGCACTCCCTGCAGTCAGAGTAACTGCTTTACTGTACCCGAATGAGGTTAATTTCTCATGTGTCGAGATACTTAACCTTGTAATGCATGCTCTTATATTTCTTGTATGGATAACCATATGCCAGTACTAAATCATCAAGGCGTTTACTTTTCTTTTTATCTCTTGACAATAAAGTGGGCAAATACTTGACAACCCGAGATTCCTCCCTTCAAGTAAATTTATCCCAAAAACATAGGGTGGTTCATTTTCAACCACATTTTTTATTATAGCAAATCCCTCAATTGAGATGACTCCCCTTCACCAATCAAATAGATATTTCTAAGGTGACTCCCTCCAGCCTATGAACTTTCAAAATAAATGAACAATTTGTAAAGTTAATGTTTTTCCCACTGTTGAGAATAAGATTAACAACTCATGATAACATAAAGTCCTCCCAAAAGATATACTTGAATGTGAAGCTCTGGTATCATGGAACCCGTCAAGCTTATGGAATATATATGAGGTGATGAATTAAGTGTGACACTTTTGTTGTTTTCTATATGGTCACACATTTCTTTTGTTTTTGGACTAGCACTTGTTTTTGTAATTTGTTAAGCTAGTTTGGTCCTACTACTAGTTGATGTATTTGACAAGTATGGTGTACTAGTAGTTGGCAGAATAGTGGATAGAATATCATTTTATTTTGCATCATGTATGGCTATAAGTATGGAAGCCATGTACTTCAAAATTAGTTGGATCAATTCAATTAGATTTCCCTTCTCTTTGTCTTCTAAGTACTAACAGTAGTATCATAGTTTTAAGGATCTTTGAAGGATCGAAAAAGTGCTGAAAAAATTAGAGTAGAATGAGGTGAAGAAAAACTGAAACATGGTGATTTGTGCATATACGGTGAGCTGGTGTCAAATTCGGTAAGAAAGGTGCATGTACGGGGAGAAGAGTGTAAATACGATAAGTCTCTGTTTTCCTAACAAAATAGAGTCCACTGGCAAATACGGTATGCACATTGCATATACGGTAAGTTTTGTGTAAAATCAGTGAGTTGCTTGTTAATCCAGTGTCATAAAAAAATAGCAAACACGAGAAAACCAGTAAGAATTCTTCATAAATAGCTGAGTGACTTGGTGAGAAAGTGATATGGCTTTAAGTGGATTCTCAGCACCTTTACCTTCAGCATTCACTCTGCAAAAATGAAAGCATACTTGAAAGCCTATGTCTTGTAGGAAATCAATGAAACGGGAGTTGTACCACCACTTCTAAGAGCCAATCATACCAAAACCCAACTGAAGCAACACAGGGAGGAGATTGCCAAGAAATTTAAGGTTCTTTCTTGCATTCAAGAAGCAATCTCGGACGCCATTTTCACAAGGATAATCACTTGTGAAATCGTAAAAGAGGCATGGGATAGGTTGAAGGAGGAATTCAGGGGCAATGAGAGGACAAGGCAGATGCAGGTTCTGAACTTCAGAAGAGAGTTTGAGACTCTGAAAATGAAGAAATCTGAAATGGTGAAGGAGTTTGCTGATAGGACGATGAAGGTTGTTAACCAAATCAAATTACTTGGGGATGATCTTCCAGATAAGAAGGTAGTGGAGAAAGTATTAATCAGCCTTCCAAAATATTTGAATATAAGATATCTAAACTTGATGACTCAAGAGATTTGTCCACCATTTCCTTGGCTGAGTTGGTAAATGATCTCCAAGCTATTGAACAGAGGAGGCTATTCAGGCAAGAGAAGCAAGTTGAAGGTGCTTTGTTTATAAAAGGGAAGCAAAGGACTCAAACAAACTTGGGTGGAAAAAAGTCACAAGTTGAAAGGAAGGAAGCAGCTAAAGGGTCTGAAAAGGATGCTAATTATCCTCCATGTCCGCATTGTAAAAGGAAAGGTCATTCTCCTAAGTATTGCTGGTTCAGGCCTGGTGTTCAATGCAGGTCCTGTAAGCAATTTGGACACATTGAAAAGGTCTGCAAAAATCAGAAGGAGAAGAAAGAAACTTAACAATCAAACATTGCAGAAGGTCAATTTGAAGAACACATGTTCTTAGCTTTGGATCAAACGGTCTGCTGCAAGAATTAGGTATGGTTACTAGATAGTGGTTGTACTCATCACATGTCTTCAAATGTAGATATTTTTTTTGAGTTGAATGGTAACTACAGATCAAAAGTAAAGGTTGGAAATGGAGAATATGTCGCAGTCAAAGGTATTGGCAAAGTTTTTGTTCAAACTTCATCAGGTAAAAAGCTCATTCCTGATGTCTTGTATGTTCCAAATATTGATCAGAATTTGATAAGTGTTGGGCAACTAATTGAGAAGAATTATAACTTGGTATTTGAGTATAATGGTTGTACAATTCTAGATCAAAATAATGTGGAAATGATGATAGTGGATATGAGAAATAGAAGCTTTCCTTTGGATTGGAAAAGTGTGAACTTGCAAGCTTATGCCAGCATTGAAGTTGAGTCTGAATTGTGGTACAATCGGTTTAGACATGTTAACTATACTTCACTTAAACTTTTAAGTAAACAAGAACTAGTAGAAAACTTGCCAAAGATAGGAGATGTCTTGTGTATTTGTGAAATCTGTCAAAGGGAAAAGCAGGCTAGACTTCCTTTCCCCAGAAATCAAGTTAAAAGAGCCTAAACTAGACTCCAGGTCCTATGAAAATTTCAACCCTGAATGGTAGCAGATACTTCATTTTATTCATTGATGATTTTACTAGAATGTGTTGGGTTTTCTCAAATCAAAATCTGAAGTGTCTTCAGTCTTCCATAAATTCAAGAGTTTTATTGAAAATTAAAGTTGTTGTAAAATAAGGGCAATTAGGATAGACAATGGCACAGAATATACAAGCAATCCGTTCGATAATTTCTGTGAGGAAATGGGAATTAAGCATCAATTAACAATTCCTTACTTTCCCCAACATAATGGAGTCTGTGAGAGAAGAAATAGGACAGTGATGGAGATGGCCAGATGCCTACTACTGGAGAAAAATGTTCCTAAAACCTCATGGGTTGAGGCTGTTAACACCTCAGTCTATTTTCTGAACAGGCTACCCACTAAAGCCTTAGAAAAATTAACTCCCTATGAAGCTTGGTATGGAGTTAAGCCTAATATATCTCATCTGAGGGTGTTTAGAAATGTGTGATATATGCATATACCTGATGTTAAACGAGATAAGCTCAGTCGGAAGCAGAGGTTGGAGTATTGGTTGGATATTGTAACAATACTAAAGGGTTCATAATTGATAATCCACAAACCAGCAAGGTTGTTCCTTACAGAGATGTCAAGTTTGATGAGAAATATTTATGGAATTGGGAGTCAAATGTTGTTGATAGAACTGAGATTCCAAGGTTGATTTATCAAAACGAAGATTTTGGTAATGATGCAAATGAAGATGCTGGTAATGATGAATATGAGATTCATATTGAGGCTGAACCTGGAGGGGAACTGATTCAGAAATGAAGTATTGAGAACCAGATCTCTTTAAGATATCTATGCTACTTGTAACTCTGCTATTCTGGAACTAGTGAGCTATATTGATGCTGCACAATCTAAGGGATAGATAGAGGCTATGAAGGATGAATTGACAGCAATTGAAAAGAACAATATTTGAGTGCTTGTTGACAAACCAAGAAACAAGAATGTTATTGGAGTCAAGTGAGTGTTCAAAACCAAGTTAAATGCAGATGGTTCAATCAATAAACTCAAGGCTAAGCTGGTAGTTAAAGGGTATTCTCAGCAATTTGGAATTGATTTTACAGATACCTTTGCACCTATTGCCAGACTTGAGACAATAAGAGTATTGTTCGCATTGGCTGCACATTCAAACTAGAAGATCCATCAGCTAGATATAAAGTCTGCTTTTCTGAATGGGGAGTTAAGTGAGGAAATTTTCATTGATCAGCTGAAGGCTTTGTCAAAAAAGGTGAAGAAGATAAGGTGTATTTGCAAAAGAAAACTTTGTATGGCTTAAAGTGGGCACNATGGTTCAATCAATAAACTCAAGGCTAAGCTGGTAGTTAAAGGGTATTCTCAGCAATTTGGAATTGATTTTACAGATACCTTTGCACCTATTGCCAGACTTGAGACAATAAGAGTATTGTTCGCATTGGCTGCACATTCAAACTAGAAGATCCATCAGCTAGATATAAAGTCTGCTTTTCTGAATGGGGAGTTAAGTGAGGAAATTTTCATTGATCAGCTGAAGGCTTTGTCAAAAAAGGTGAAGAAGATAAGGTGTATTTGCAAAAGAAAACTTTGTATGGCTTAAAGTGGGCACCTAGAAGCTAGTAAATCAAAATTGACAGCCATCTATGTAAACTTGGATTCAACAAAAGTGAAAATCAACAAACTTTGTACATCAAACCAGTGGAGGAGGACCTGATCATCATTTCACTTAATGCTAATGATCTCTTGATCACAGGAAGCAATGAAGTCTTGATAAATGAGATAAAGAATGAATTGAAGAAAGACTTTGAGATGACTGATTTAGGGAAGATGAAATACTTTCTCGAAATGGAAGTGGATCAGTCTGACAGAGGAATTTTTGTTTGCCAGCAAAGATATGCCAAGGAGATATTGAAGAAGTTTCATATGGAAAATTGCAAGCTAGTTAACACTCATTTGATCCAGAATTTGAAGTATATAAAGGATGATGGTGCAAGCAAAATCGATCAAAAGTTGTATAGAAGCCTGATTCGATGTCTGTTGTATCTTTCAGCTACAAGGCCGACATTATGTATGCTGTGAATTTATTATCCAGATTCAAGCACGAGCTTAGACAAATTCATTTTCAAGCTGCCAACAGAGTTCTGAGGTATATCAAAGGAACTGAAAACCATGGAATCAGATTCAGGAAATCAAAAAAACTGGTGTTAACAGGGTTCACTGATAGTGATAAGGTTGGTTTAATAGATGATATGTATAGTACTTTCAGTTATGCCTTTTATGCTGGATCAAGTCTTGTCTGTTGGAATTCAATTAAGTAGAAAACTGTGGCTCAATTTACGATTGAGGCAGCGTATAAAGCTGCAACTGAGGCAACAAACCAGGCTATATGGTTGAGGAAAATCTTAAATGATCTAAAACATCAACAATCAGAAGCAACCACCATTTTGTGTGATAATCAATCAGCAGTTGTCATCGTGAAAAATCATGTGAGAAAGGAAGAACAAGTGTATCATTTCAAAGTTGGCTGGAAGAGTGGCTAAAGAATTAGAAATATGATTTTGGCAAGGAAGCTCGGCAGCGCACTCCGGCGGATACGCTCATCGAAGTTTCTGAACCACTTTTTTTAGCCACTCTCAAAATGTTGTGGTCTGCGGCAACTGCCAGATGGTGTTATGCTAGACCACTGGTGGTCGTGCCCGGCTCACCGAGGGATGCTCCTTCAGGAGAAAAGGGGACTGAGACTGTTGGCGTGTTGGTGCTACTTAACTATTGCCGCTTTTCTTAGCGCTGGTGTCTTTATCTCTCATATCTGAATTTAAGTCTTTTATTTAAAGTTCCACTTTTTTCATTGTTGTACATTTTTTGGAAAAGTAACCTGGCTTTGAGTTTTTCTTTTATATATTATGCAATGTTTGTTAAATATTGATGAAAGCTTTGATTTCTTCTTAGGGGTCTCAAACTGTGCAATTAGCATGCTTTAAATTGGTGATTGCAGATTTCTTGTTGGGTTAGCAGATGGCTTTACTAATTCTTCAGTCTTTAGTCTGGGAAGTAGGGAGACTATATTTGCATTGGTTATACTTTGGGGACTTTAACATTTTTCTCACGTGAACTAGAGATTTCTCAAGTGAGGTTTTCAGACTTCGCTCTTCTGAATCAAACTGCTTTTGGAGTAGATGAAAAGTATACTGTATAGATATCATTCCTATAGTTGAATTTACCCCTACTTACTGATGAGTCCTTTTAGTGGTAGGAAGTGATGTGGATAACTTATATATCACAACTCAATTATCAGCAGTCCAATAATGAGCTTAGAAGTATCTTTTATGTGGATTAAGTATTTTAAAATTGGTTTCACTTTGTAGTTTAAGCGCTGAATTATATATGACGTGCTCTGAACTTTTGAAATGCCTAGAGAAGAATTCAGTATCAAATTTCCAATATGGGTGTGCTAGAAGTCGTATCATCCAATTTTTGGTTTGGAATTAGACCTTTCCTCTATTATTGGGCCTAACTTTTTCACAAAAGTTACAGCCCAACTTCCAGCCTAGCTTGCCTAGCCCTCCTTACTTTTTACAACAT
This sequence comes from Fraxinus xanthoxyloides, assembly GCA_903798325.1. NCBI lineage: Eukaryota > Viridiplantae > Streptophyta > Magnoliopsida > Lamiales > Oleaceae > Fraxinus > Fraxinus xanthoxyloides. The sequence continues at coordinate 6,640 of CAIGRL010297358.1, forward strand.
TTTATAAACATTGCCAAATGCAACTTTTTACAACGTTTAACAAACGTTGCAAAAAGTTGATCTATTGCAATGTTTAACGAACGTTGCTAAAGATAGACCCTTTTTGCAACATTTAAAAAACGTTGCAAAAGATCAACTCTTTACAACGTTTATTAAATATTGCTAAAGGCTACTTTTGCAACGTTTAATAAATGTTGCAAAAAATTAAACTTTTCGCAACGTTCATTGAGGTGACATTAGCAACGTACATTTATCAAATGTTGCCAAACCTCAATTATATTAACCAATAGCAACATTCACTTTTTAAAATGTTACGACAGACCTCTTTAGCAACACTTAACTACCGAATATTGCCGTTTATGTGTTGCAAAAGCTCATTTTTTGGTATAGTGCATTAGTCCGGTATTTCATTATTCCAGTTGGGCAGTTCGTTGTTTGTTCGTGAATCAAGAATTAATGTTTCATCAGCATGTAATGGCCAACAGAATGAGAAAAAAATTGCAGAAGCTCCTGATGCTAAAGAGACTCAACACGACAGATGCTCTAGAGGGTTGCACTGTTTGGCCTCACAAGATGACATTGGTGTAAGATGCATGTATTGTCCAAGAATCAACTTCTCAAAATGCAACTGAAGTCAACTTCTTTCTGTCAAACCCAAAACTATATTTTCGTCCAAGAATCACAGCATAACAAGAGGAAATTAATATCTTTTAATATGTTCGATACTAGATTGGCATATTACAAGCCTTCTAAATTGCAATCTTCTCAAAATCCGCAATGGGCATCACAAAATGAGCATTTGGCGGATTATAGTTGCTGCCACCACCAGGCTCAAAACCATGATTCGGAGAACAAAAATTAGTTGTCGTGATGATAATATAAGTACTCGAAATACACCATAGTAGATCCTCCAGGCACCTTGCCTCGTAACACATAGTAACAATGTAAAATACATAATCAAATTCACATAGCAAAATGCCAAAATCCATAATCAAATGCACACATAAACTAACCTTAATTATGCTATGGATTAATGGGAGTCGAAGTCGCACGCATTCGCTTCAGCTTCGCCCAACCACATCTACTTCTTCTAATTAGAAATGACAAATTGGGAATTGGGAAATAAGAGTTCACTTTGCTGGTTTTGCCTTCTAGGGTTTGGAATTAGACCCTTTCCTCTATTATTGAGCATAATTTTTTTACACAATAATCACCCCAAGTGCCAGCCCAGCTGTTCAAGTGCCCAACCTAACTCGCCTAATCCTCCTTACTTTTTGCAACGTTTAATAAACGTTGCGAAAGATCCTTTCGCAAACGTTGCAAAAAGTTGATCTTTTATAACATTTATCGATTGTTGAGAAAGAGAGACCCTTTTTGCAACGTTTATTAAATGGTGCGAAAGATCAACTTTTTGCAACTTTTATTAAATGTTGCAAAAAGTCGCCTTAAACATTGCAAAAAAATAATAAAATGTTTAATAAACGTTGCAAAAATTTAAACTTTTGATCTCACAGAATTGAGGACTTCTGATCCAAGTGGAGTGGGGGGGATGCATCATATCTCATTCTCCAGGCACTGGAAAAACCCGTTTGGCTATTGTTTTCTTATTAAAATTGTTTCCAAACTGCCGACCTACGATTATTGCTCTAGCCCGTATGCTCCTCACTTGGGAAGAAGAGTTCAGGAAATGGGAAGCTAATTTCCCATTCCATAACCTAGGCAGTCTTGAGTTCTCCGGGAAGGAAAACAAGTTGGCTCTCAAATATCTGCCCAAAAGAAAATGCCACGACAAGAACGCAATTCGTTGGGTAAAAGTATGTTCATGGGATAAAAGGCCAAGTGTTTTGGGAATCAGCTATACTCTTTATGAAAAGCAGGCTGGAGAAGAAATTGTGAAGGGGAAAGAGATGAAGAACAGAAAGAGAAGCATTGTTGACAAGGAGTATGAACCTCTGAAGAAGATTCTTCTAGCAAAAGAGCCTACTTGAGAGGATAGAAGGCTTACCAAACACTTTAGAATTTGAACACAAGGTAGCATTGTTCTCTGCAGTTTTGATACATTTTCTACACTCTTATGGTTTTTGTTAATTTAATTTGTACATAAACTCTAGTTTTAAGTTGTCTTTTTTATACAATTAATTTTATTTTTTCTAAAAGGATTGGAAAATGATTTGTGATGACAAATTTATTATTTATTGTTATTGCATAAATAAATTTAAAAACTATTATGAAATGAGTTTGATATATTTAAAATAATATAATTAAATATAACAATATATTTAGTAATTTTTCTTTTTCTTTTTCTTTTTTTTTCAAAAGAAAGGTAGGAAACAGCAACGTTTAGTGAATGTTGCTAAAACATTAATGATAACATTGGAAAAATGTAGCAAAAAACAAGGTTATAAGTATAGACAACAATTAAAAAAAATTGCAAAAAGGTTATTAACAACATCTAAAAAACGTTGCAAAAAGTTATTATCAACATTCAAAAAACATTGTTGTATCTTTCTATTCTACGACATCATCGAGGTTTGTAACATACGCAAAAAACGCTGCGAAATGTTTTCGACAACATTTTTTGAACGTTGCAAAGACTGTTTTTGTTGTAATGTATGGGACGTGCATTGCACGTGTTGCAACATGATTAAGTGTATAAAAGAAACTGTTAATAATTTGATTACCATAAATCGAATTAAACTCTACTTAGCCCCTGTTTGGCCCATATTAAATTTTTCATTCTCATTCTTCTATTCATTTCCAACCACACATTCTTCAATAAAATAATATTTTCCATCACATCAATAACTTTTCCTTCTTTTTCAACCACACATTCTCCATCAATCTACTATTCTAAAATTCATTCTTCCAAAATAATATCCATCAAACTCATTTTCAACCGCACATTCTTCAATAAAATAATATTTTTCATCACATCAATAACTCTTCTTTCTTTTTCAACCACACATTCTCCATCAATCTACTATTCCAAAATATATTTTTCCAAAATAATATCCATCAAACACACAATTAATGTGAATTTTATGATAAATGACAAGCTATTTATATAACTAAAGCAACATTATCACATGGAATTGATAAAAAAAAATAAAAAAAATAAAAAAACTACTTTTAGAATAAAAGGACCAACTACATTATGGCCTAAGTTACATTTGGGATCCAGTGCAGATTCATAAATAATCCTCATAAAGGATACATTAAACCTGTAGAAGTTAAAATAAAAACACAAGAACCATCTATCACACTTCATGTGTAATGAAGGTCCACATTCTTTGGTTTTTTTAGCCCATTCAAAGTAAACTCCAATTCCGATCTTTTTATATCAAAACTTCAAAAAGAAAGCTTAAAACAAACCTGAATCATGGATTTTTTCTGTAACAAATGATGCCGGCCTTATATCTCTAATATTCGTGAACTTATCACTCATCACACTTCAAGGCCACGCTTTTCCAACAGAGCATGATTCGTTAACTCAAAATTAGTTTTAGCCCTAACACGATGCAACACAGCATAATCAATGTTATCTTTCCCCATTGTCATGTGTGATATTAGAATTGAAAAGTAAGCATACTTTGCTGGTTCACTGATCCAAAGTTTCAAACAATTAATAGTAAAAAGTGTAATATAGAATGTGGACACACATTTTTCAAAAGTTGATGGCCATTTTATATTCAAGTTATGTGTCCCGTACATTTTTTATTTTGTCAGGAAAATAATATCTACTTTCGAGGCACTTGTATGTGTATAATAAAAGGTTTACAAAGCACATATCAAACTTTAAAATGGTCAACTATCTCGAAGCAACTATATAAAAAATTAATGTTTGACTCCGTAGAGAGACAAACGTGCAATATTTGACATCTCATTCGTAAATGATAAGAAAATAATGAATCATCAAAAGAATAAGCACACGTAATAGTTACAATTAAATGAAGAAAGTTTTAGGTCTTTTGCTATAACAATAGGCCTTTCAACAAGAATTCATGAAATGTAATTACACTCTTTCTCAACGAAGTTTTCTTGTATAATAACAGTTTCCCACCTGGATCATACATATTTTTCAATTTCTTAACGTTTTTGATAGACTTGAATAAATATAGGAAAGAGAATAATAAATGCACAAGTGTGTTAAGAGATAGAATCCCATATCAGATAAAAATGAAAACATAGACAAATTTATAAGAGTTTGTGTTACTCCTTTTAATAAGATTGACCTTTTAAGATGGAACCCCAAATCTTAATATGGTATCAAAGTCCGTTAAGCTCTAACGAGCAATTCGATCCGATTAAAACTCAAAAAAAATTAAGTACACGGATTTCAAGATTGGTCACCATGCATGTTAAGGGATAAAATCTCATGTCAAATAAAAATGAAAACATAGACCAATTTATAAGAGTCTGGTCTACTCCTCTTAATAAGATTGATCTTTTAAGATGGAACCACAAATTTTAGCAAAGTGCACATGTTATATAGATTCATGATTTATCTATGAGCATTAAATAATGCATGCCATACTGAGATTCATGGTATGTCTGAATAATTCTCTTTGGTTGCCTATCGAGAATGATTCCACTAATACCTGAAACAATATTATTCAACAAAAATAAATTTTTCTTCCTTTATGAGTTAGACTTTGTGTATCAAGTACAGCATATGCAAGATAAACATAGTGTCATGCGAATTTAATGATAATAAATAAATAAATACTTCTTGAGATTACTTATATTTGTATTCGTGTCCATATATTTATCCAGTTCTGGGAAATCAGTGAATTGAAATGTTGATAGTAACATCCATTGTGTTTTTCCAGACTTTTTCTGGTACTCAGAGCTTGCGAGTTTTTACAAACAAGATGAATATCAAGCATGACTTACCCAAACCAGACAATATTAAAATGTAGTAATGTAATGATAATAATGTTGCATGGACGGTTGTTCCCCTGTTTTCAACTAAACAACAAATTAAAAGAAATGAATGTGTGTAACCTTAGTTTATTATGGATTAAAGAAGTCATTTATAAAATTTCTGGATCATATTTACATCTCTATACTAGTAGTTCAAAGAATTATAAAATCCTATAAAATTGTTAAAAATTAACCTCTAAGTCCATAACATTTTCTGGCACAGGACTTTTTTGTGGAGTCTTTGCTGAAAATTTCTCAGAAACAGTCACTTTAAAGCTAACTCTTCTTGATTTTCCTACTACAATAATAGAATACAAAGTTATATAGATCTCACGTTGGATCCTGGGGTTTGAGATTTTGGCGACTTTCCTTCGTACCTAATGGCATGTCTGATGATGATGATTGTAGGGGCTCGTCCCTCATGGAATGCTGCACAGAGGGATCCTCATTTCACAGCAGTGCAGAAGCCTGTCCCTGGCAACTAAGGCTACTTAAACCGTTACTACGACCATTTTGAACAGCCGTTCCAGGTACAACGGCATTTTCTTTAGAAGTAGAATTGTCAAAGCATGCAACGCCCTTGCGATATGTAAAAAATCATAAAACTCATCTCTAAGAAAGGACAGACCAAAAATATTAATTGATTCAGGTTCAAGACACTTGTGTACAACAATATGTAGGATTTATTGGATTTCATTGGCTTACAAATACTAAAGACAAATATCACGCTGAACTAAGTATTGACAGTAATACTAAGATACATGCTAGTGAATTATGGAAATGGTTTACCATATTCAAAGGTAGTATACAACACGCTATAGGAAGATGTTTTATTAATCACTATTTACAGTAAACATGGATACATAACATCATCAGTATATGAATGATACTTTCGATTTTCACAGCCCATGAGACGTATTATATATAGTAAAAAGCTTGCCAAACACCATCACAAAGAAGATAAATGTGAAGCAATGACAAAACTTCATCCTTCTAGGAATGAAAGAAAGATATAGTAGAGTCAATAAATATGCTATATCACAAGGGAATACTCCTATCTAATGGCAATGTGCTTAAGGCCATCTCCAACCATTGCACCAAATTTTGGGGTTAGTTTTGCACTATTTTGGTTCCAATCTTGCACAAAACTGAAAATCATCTCCAACCTAAAATCGAAAGTTGCACCAAATGAATGGTGGTTCATCATTTTCTTCATTTTTTATTTGTCAACAATTTGTCTATCTCAAAATTTATTTATTTATTTTACTACTACATAAATTACTAAATAAATAATTATGTTTAGTTATCGAAAATATTGAATTCATTAATAAAAATTTAAAATATAGTGCACTTTATAAATACTACAATTAAGAAAATATTACATTCAATATCATGATTCAAAAAATCATGTTTGTTACCTTTTTAAATTTATTGAGTATTTTATGTTAATTTATTCCTTATTTATTATTAATTACATGATTAAAATTTATTACAAATGCAAATGCAAATAATAAAAAATAAACAACAACAACTATTGGACAACAAAAAAAGGATACAAAGGAAAGAAAAATTTGTTCTCTACCAAATTAAGGGCAAAATGATACAAATTTCTTTTGCTCCAAAACAGAAAAAAGTTACTAGAAAACTTCACATGCCTGATCTGAAGCTGCAGAAACAAGAATTTCGGATGAGTATGTGCTACCATATATTGGTGTAATCCCTACGGTCAGAGTGACTGCTTTAGTGTGCCTGAATGAGATCAAATTCTCCTCTGTCGAGATATTTAACTTTATGACGCATGCTCTTATATTTCTTATATGGATAACCATATGCCAATACTAAATCATCAAGGCATTTGCTTTACTTTTTATCCCTTGACAGTGGAGTGGACAAAAATTTCCGCCTAGGATTCATCCATGTAAATTTATCCAGAGAACAAGGGGTGGTTCACTGTCAACCATATTTTTTTATTATGGCGAAACCCTCAATTGAGATGATTTCACTTCACCAATTAAATACCTGTTTTTGAGGGTCACTCCCTCCAAATGAACAATTTGTAGAGTTATCGTTCTGTTCACTGCTGCAAATAAGGTTAACAGCTCATGAAACACATCTTCTACAAAAGTCTCCTCAGAAGATATACTTGAATGCGAAGCTCGAGTACTCAAGTCATGGAACTCATCAAGCTTATGGTACAGATAGGAGGCACCCCCAAGTTAATAACCTATTATAAGTACTTTGCTTTATATTGCTTACTAGTCTATGGTACGTGCGTTGCACGTGGTGCCCCATGATTAAGTGTATAAAAGAAACTGTTAATAATTTGATTACTATAAATGAAATTAAACTTCGCTTAATGTGAACTTTATGATAAATGACAAGCAATATGATCACATAGAATTGATATTAAAAATAGATATAACTACTTTTAGAACAAAAGAACCAACTACATTATGGCCTAAGTTACATTCAGGATGTTACATTATTCCCCACTAAAAGAAATTTCGTCTTCGAAATTTAAAACTTACCGAATAATTCTGGATATGTAATCTTCATATCTTCTTCTCGTTCCCACGTTCCTTCTTCTGAGTTTTGATTTCTCCACAAAATCTTGACAA
>CAIGRL010297363.1:0-21794 GCA_903798325.1 Fraxinus xanthoxyloides
GTCAGATTATTTGGGAAGAGAAACAACAAGAAGTTTTAATTTGAAAAGATGGAATTAGGGTTTCCCCGCTCAGAAGACCACTCGAGCATTTCATGGACGTACCTAGGGCTGCAAGTCTCAGTAAATGGAGTTTGAGCTACTTCTTCTGACCTTCTCCTGGCACCCCAATGGTGATTTTTAGCAATACAGAAAAACATACTTAGCCCACTCTCGATTTTGGTCACAGAACAAGCCAACATAAGCTTAGATCTAACAAAAAACTTATCAATAGAATGGACGACGACGCAAATATAGCCTTTATGATTTTTTTGGACCACAAATTGGAAGTAAAAGAAATGACACCATTATAATTTCTTAAATCATTAATTATTTGTAATTTTCTAATGCAATATAAATTAATAGTATCGTTATGCAGATACCTTGACTGGTTGCTTTGTACCTGGGTAGGAGACATGCCTAAATGAACTCTGTCTAGTGTACGTTTTTTACCTTGAATATTGACAACTCGTCGCAGACAATGAACATAATCATGCCTTCCCATGTTGATTCTTTGGGTGTTCGCAATAATTGCTATGAATGAGCAAGATATTTTTCGCAATGCCTATTGTACTGAGTTGTGTTAGTTTTGTTTTTGATTTTAGTTTTGGTTTTGGTTTTGGTTTTCAAGTGAAGTCATTTCCACGATAATTACATATGCTTTTCAAATATGTTCCACATTCTCAATTGTCTTATTTTCTCGTGAAGTGTCTTCAACTTTCAAAAGTTGATTTATGAGTTTTATTATTTTGGCTCTCTGCAAAGATCACTTCCTCCAATTCATGATCAGGCTCGACTCTTATCAGTTTGGTAGTAACATTTTCTGTAGTTGGACGATTTCACGCTTATCTTACGATTACTTCAATATTTTCAAATATATAGGGCATTGAAATGGTTGTGAGACTTGTCTACCGTGTACACCTTGATGTGCGTGGTGTTCCGGCTACTCCAGTCAGCGTTTGTTACTTGCAAAATGAGGTTGAAGCTTTCTCCATCGTTGTACCTCCGACGTGAGAATCAGTAATCGATTTTGAGAAGTAGGAATAATATAATTGGAATGCAAATGGTTCGAGTTCCAAGAAGAACCTTTCTAACCTTGGAGGTAATTATAGGCACATGTGGCTACACGTACGTTTGGCGGTTACTGGTGCCATGTGTCCCATGTAAGCTTCTTCACTTCCCCCACGTTCGGATATAATGACTCTCACTCCTCAAGTGGTTGGTTGTACCCCATGTTTGTTGTTGGACGATTTTTGTCTACCACGTCATTTGTATGGTTAAGTGTGGCGTTGGTTTCATGCGTAGGCATGGGGGTCGTAGCACGGCCTCATGAGGGCCGACGAATCTACGGGGTCGACAGCCAAATGAGGTAGATAACTTTATACTAGTAGACGACCTACGTGAATATAGAGGACCTCATGGGGGTCGACGGCCTCACCGAGGTGACGGTTTCGTGGCGGTAGACGTGTAGCGTATTTCGAAGTATGTTAACTTTATGTGTCCGCGTTGTTAATTAACAATGTCATATTATATTATGAATGTTAAACACTACTTTTTAAGTTATCTTTTTAGAAAAATATTCTTTCTAAATTCTTTACTCTGAAGCAAACTTGTTTGGGAGGTGTTTCAATCATAAACAATTTTGATCAAGCATACTTTTTTTTCCTGTTCCATACGATTAGGGTCGGTCCTGTGATTTTCGTGGCCCGAGGCGAATTCTGAAAATTGTGCCCTCCCCAAAGTCAACGTAAATGTAAAATCCAACAATATATTATGCAGCGTATTATTAACTTAAAACTAAACAGTAGAAAATCAACCCTCATCTTTCTTATCATCCAATTCATTAACACTAATTTCTTCTTCCTTATCACCTATTTCATTAACACAATCAGGTTTTATCACATATTCGTCCTTATCATCTACTTCATTAACTCTGGTAGGTAGAATCGCTACCTCATCCTCATTCAACTCATTCACAATGTTGCGTTTAAAGTACTAGTCCATATTGCTTGCTTAACTTTGAGTCAACAAAATTTCATTTCGTTTCATTTATCTCTCTAGAGCTCCGACTCGTATTTAGGAGGCATGCTGAACTAATCTATATCTAATGCTCAATGATTAGTTTAAAAAACAATTACAAAATACCTCAATCATCTCACAATTAAAGCTTTCAATACAGTCTCTACATGCACTTGTGCAATTGATCGTGCAGACTACAATAACACTACAATTATATAAGCCGACAAGGCTTCAAACAAACATTTTCAATATATTCAATATCATTACGAATTCAAATTTACATTGAACTCTTGAAGTAGATCAAAATATATCTCAAGTAAATTAGCTGTCTATAAACAATAAAAAATATAAAACAGAATTTCATAGCCAACTGGAAGTCGGAATATAGTCCTTTATAGTCAACTCTTTTTAGGTGAAAACTCAAAACATTAGCAAGATGCCAAGAAGTACACTAACCAGTATAAACAAAGTCAATTTCTAAACAAAATTCATCAAGCTTCAAATCTGAAATCACTGTATGAATAGGAAATTGAACAAAAAAAACCTTATAAAGAAAATTACCCGCTCAGAGAGTTAGAAACCAGAATCGGTTCGGACTTTGACCTGTGGTCGACCTTGAAGAGAAAACGGACGGCGCGGACTTCGTAGTTAGGGTTCTGAAAGAGTGGAGTCTTCAAAGTTCGAAGGGAGGGAGAGGAAAAGAGGAAAACAAATGGAACGAAAGTGGAGAAATGAGATCGGAGACCGGAGACGGCGTTGGCACGACGATTGTGGACCTGGGGTAGTATTGTAGAAAGAGAAGGAGATACTGAGCCATTCCTAATTCATTTACTATATATATTACTTGGGCCAAAATTGAGGCCTCAATTTTGGGCCAAATTGAAAAAAAAATAAAAATTGAGGGCCAAAAAATGAGGGCCCCTCCAATTTTGGGCCTGAGGTGCGGGCCTCATCCGCCTCGCCTCAGGACCGGCTCTACATAGGATCTATAAGTATTACCACTTACCCGTCATTCATTGTTACGGTTTATAATTCAAATCGATTATAAACACATTCCAAATCCAAACAAATGAATTTGAACCAAAAATGACCTCTACGCCCATATGTGAAAGGTTAGTGATTAAAATGCAATATAAATAAATTACTTGGGGGACCTCCATTGCAATTACACCATTGAGAAATTAGGTGCAGTTGAACCCTTGTTTGCGCTTCATTATTTGGAAACAATTGATTTTAGAATAGTACTTTTTGAAGAATGCGTGATTAAAAAATAAAGAAAATTTTTGGATTTGCGTGTAATCTTATTTGATCGTGAGGACGCGTACCACCTAAAAGGATAGAAAGAAATGAATTAAAAATTTAATGGTTCAGCCCTTTGATATTTAAAATGACGCATGATTGGTGACATAAAGCGCTAGTTTCCTCATTCAATTATTCTCGGAACTGTAGCAAAAGGGAGTCCCTCACTCCACCATTAATTTATAAGGAATCCCCAAAATTCTATGTTTCATAATTTATTTATTTTAATCGTCAAATTCTTATTGCGTTCATAAAATCAGATCGATCTAACTCAATTCAGTGAAACTGCTGCGAATTTTGAAGGAAAAGAAGAGAGTTAAATTTAAGAAAAAATGGTGTCGGCAAATAGGGAAATGGCAGTTTACTGCTTTGACACGCTGGTGGCTCACTACAACAGCGAACAAGCTCCTCATCCTGCCTTCGATGAGGGTCAACAGTATGATAATTATTTATCACATTGGATTATTATTAGGGTTTTATTATTTATTTAATTTTTTGATGTTATTACTATTTTTGCACATACTCTTTCTTGATTTTTATTGGAATATAATTAATCAAATATTTATATGATTACGTTTTTGAGTTTTTTTTTTTTTTTTCCTTTTTTCTCAGTTATAGTTACTGTAAAAAAAAACTGCACGCAAAATTTTAGTTATTTGAATTCTTTTCTGGATTGTTTGTGTTGATGGATGAATTTCTATGCATTGTGTTTACTTATTTATCTCCATTACATTACGGAAGTTTTCTCAAAAGAAGATTTTTTTTTTTCGTTTCTTTGAATTGAAGGATAGCAATTCTCCCGGGAAAAAAAAGAATTTTGGTGTTGAATATAAGATAACTATATCGACTTAAATTTTTTCTTAAATGGTGTGAAGAACTTGAAGTAAAAAATAGACGATGCAACGAATTCATTTCATATAATTACAAAATATATATTAATTTTTCATTTCCTTTCTTATTTTGTGCACCCATGCATATTAAGCACCTTGCTTCGTCTGAATTAAATTTGTGGGATATAATTGGTCTTTATCCCCTTATAAATCTCAAGGATACATTCTCTAATTTTTAACAGTTTTCCTGATGCATCATGCATGTGTTACTAGTTACTACTATGGCTGGTTCTTTTTCCTATGCTTTTAAATGGAAGTTTAAAAGCAACACGTTAAATAACTTGGACTTTGTCTTGTTATAAATGAAATGCATGTGGCGGATGGCCAGAATAATTTGGATAAACTGTTTTATTGTTGTCCCAAATTACACTTGGTTTCAGCCCATTATTTGTGACCTGGAAGAAAGCGGTGAATGGAGGGGAGCCTCGTTTACGTGGATGCATTGGGACTCTTGAAGCTCACTGCATAATCAATGGATTTAGGGACTATGCTCTGACAAGGTGATTCCACATTAAAGTTTTCAAATTCGAAGTATGGTTTGCATTTTTCTTTGTGCACTCCATTTCTGAGAAATCAGACATGAGTAACCCAAATACTATTTTAAAAAAAACGTCGTCTCAGATTCCATCAGCTTCTTTCTTTTGGGATTTATTAGTGAATCAAATAACACTATCTGTTTCATATAAAAGCAACCTGACTGCATTGTTGTTCATTGATTTGTACACGTTCTTAACTCCAGCTTTTTAGCATTTAGCGTCTTTTACACCTGTTTAGGAAGTGAGGATTAGCAACATTAATTTTAATCCTTAGTGATGGTTACACATCCTTATATTCAATGCCCAATCTCCTTACAATAAATTTATAGAATTTACATCCGACTGTTCAATTTCACTAGTTATATCTTCCTCGGGGTCTTGAGGGTGAAGGAATTCAGATATTACTTAGCAAAACATGTGGTTTGTGAGACTGTGAGTGTATATATTCCCAGGATTGGAATAAGTACAAAATGTGGATGGAATAAAGCTGGCAGATGGGTATTAGGAATGCAGATTGGAATAAATTTAGAACTTGGTACATGGGTATCCATGTAGAATTTTAATTGTTGCAGCTCTTCATGAATAGATACCGTGGTGGTTAAACTTTTTCCTTTCCTTGCCCCTTGTTGTCTTTTGTACTTCTTGATTTCTTTGTGCATATCACCAGCATGGAATTTGGCCAACTATGTCATCAATATTACTTGATCTTGTACTATGTAATCTCTTCTCTTTAAAGAGTATCTTTGTATAATGGGTTCCACTTTTTACTTTGTTTTAGATTCTTGAATTTACAAGTACTTATGACATCTCCATTGTTTTCTTGAGTAACTATTAAGTTAGTGGATAAACAGGCGGGAGATAAGGTGAAGACGGAGAGAACAGAAAAGGATGAAATGGATTCTATGATTGAGGCACATCGAGAGGCGGAGCCTTGGGCTAAAGTAGAGGGGCTGGGTACTACGAGTCTGGACACGGAGATTTTGGAGGTGACCGATTGTTTTATGAATGAGGGCGTGATGGTTGAAAGACCAAATTCGGCGATTGAGAATTAGCAAGGTAGGATAGGCTCAACATCTATGGTAGGGAATACCTATTGTAGGAGAGTTTCTAAGTCTTCGAAGATAGGGGATTTAAGGAATGATAATGCGTTGGTGGTGTGGGTTGGTGGAGACGAGAAGGGGGACACAGACAGTGGTGTTGTACGGGTGGAGGAAGAGGAGGGACATTATATTGCTCCTATTTATGTTGGGGATATGGCAAAAGTTAGTGCACTTGACGTCAAATCTCGACGGTCATACTGGGTTCTCCAAAAAATCATAGATTTTAGTAAGATGGTAGGAGTGTCATGTGATGGGTATGAAAACAGACTTCTACAATTATTTGAGGAATTAGAGACTGGTAGGGGACGGGATGAGTACACCGGAAGGTAAGGTAAGATAAGAAGGAAGGGTGATCGTAAGCTTAAGCGTCTCGAATGCTTAGCTAATTATTATGTCAAGGGTAGCGAGTCAAGGAGAGGTATGATGGGGATGGATGACAAAATGTTTAGATGACTCCGAAAATAATTAGTTGGAATGTGAGGGGGCTTAATGAAGTGGGAAAAGATTGGGTGTTCGGAATCTTTTAAGGGGATGGAGGGCTGACCTTGTATTCTTCAAGAAACTAAGTTGGAGCTCGTTTCGAGGCTGTCATGAGTAGCCTATAGGGGGACAGCATGTGGGGTATCAATATGTAGGATCATCAGGGGCGTCGGAGGAGTGTTAATGGTGTGGGATACTAGAATTTTTGATATGGATGAGGTTAGGGAGGGGCTATTTTCCTTATCGCCTTCGTTTAGAAATATTGGGGATAACTTTCGTTGGATTTTATAGGAGTTTACGGGCCTAATGTAGATGATGGTAGAGGTGGATTGTGGGATGAATTGGCGGGGATGATGAGTTGGTGGAACCTCCCAACGTGTATTAGAGGAGATTTTAATGTAGTTCGATTTCCTACCGAGAGGTCCACTGGGGGGAGAGTTGCGAGGGCTATGGAGAACTTTGACTGGGGGAGATTTTACTTGGTCTTCTAATCGAGACCAACCTGTCCTGTCCCGAATAGATCGATTTTTGGTTTGTGGAGAGTAGGAGGCTAAGTACCCAGAGGTCATGTTAGAGGAGATTGGGGAGGTTATATTTAGATCATTTTCCTATTTCGTTATCTGGGAATACAAGGCAAGGTGAAAGAAGGCTTTTTAGGTTCGAGAGAATGTGGTTAAAAGTTGAAGGTTTTGGGGAACGAGTACGGAATTGGTGAGCATCTTATGATTTTAAGGGGGGTCTCGTAGCTATGTTTTGGATCAAAAATTGAAGGCCTTGAAAGAGGACTTTAAGAGGTGGAATGAGGAAGCGGTAGGAGATGTTAGCTATCGCAAAAATTAATGCCTTTCAAATTTAGAAGAATTGGATATGAGAGAGGAAAGTTGAGGTTTGGTAGGGAATGAGAGGGCAAGACGTGGAGAATTAAGGGAAGAGTTGGAGAGGTTGGTGGAAATGGAGAAGATTGTTTGGCATCAGAAATCCAGGGTCAAGTGATTGAAAGAGAGGAACAGATGCACTCAATTTTTCCATAAGGTTGCTAATTTTAACAGACGTAACAATTCTATTACTATGTTAGAGGTAGATGAGGTTACTTATGAGGAGTCACAGGAGAACAAGAACCGTATGATAAGCTTTTACCAGAATCTTTACCTAGAGCAGTTGGACTGGAGGCTAGAGTTGGATGGACTGGACTTCTCCACTTTTAATGAGGAGAATGCTATTTCGTTAGAGAGACCATTTGGGGATGATGAAATTAGGGAGGTGGTGTTTAGCATGAATGACAATAAGGCTTCAGGACCCGATGGATTCTCTTTCTCATTTTATAAGGCTTGTTCGGAAGTGGTGCGATAAAAAATTGTGGATGTCCTTATTTCTTTCAGGGCGGAAGATTCTTAAAGAGCGCTAATGCTACTTTTATTGTGCTTATTCCTAAGAAGTCGGGAGCGACGAATATTAAGGACTTTCGTCCTATTAGTTTAGTGAGTGGGGTTTACAAGATTATTGCAAAGATTTTGGCGAATAGATTAAAAGAGGTGCTGGGTAAAGTGGTGTCTAAATTTTAGAATGTCTTCGTTAAAGGGCGCCAGATTTTGGACTCCGTACTTATTGCAAATGAATGCATTGATTCTAGAATGCGACTAAGGGTTCCGGAATGTTATGCAAGCTCGACATGCAGAAAGCTTATGATCACATTAACTGGGGTTTTGTGTTGTATATGCTAAGGCGATGTGACTTTGGGGAGAAGTGGTGCAGTGAATCCAGTTTTGTATCTCTACGGTTTCTTTCTTAGTGATGGTGAACGGTGCTCCGGAGGGTTATCTTCGTAATAAGTAGAGGATTGAGGCAAGGAGATCCTCTGTCCCCATTGTTGTTTGTCATTGTTATGGAAGCTTTTAGCAGGATGCTTGAGAAGGCCGTGGGACAAAGCTTGTTAAGGGGTTTGTTGTTGAGCACTTGCAGGTTTCTCATTATCCTATTCGCAGATGATACGCTGATTTTCTGTGACGCAAATGTGGATCAATTCAGGAATTTGCGTCGCTTACTCCTGTGCTTTGAAGTTGTATTTGGATTGAAAATTAACTTGGGCAAATATGAGGCTATCACTGTGGGGGAGGTCGATCACGTAGAGTTGGCTACGATTTTGGGCTGCAGGGTGGCGCAATTGCCTATGACATATCTTGGGTTTCCTTTAGGAGCACGGTTTAAAAGCATACAAATTTGGAACAGTATTGTGGAACGGGTGGAGAGAAGATTTGCGGGTTGAAAGCGTATGTACCTCTCAAAGGGAGGTCGTCTTACTTTCATAAAGTCCATTTTGTCGAATCTCCCTACTTCCTGTCATTGTTTCCTATTCCTGGTGTAGTGGCAAAAAGATGGGAGGATACAAAGGGAGTTTCTTTGGGGAGAAAAGGAAATTACATTTGGTTAACTGGCGTGTAGTTTGTTCTCCTATTAGATTCGGTGGTCTTGGATTGAGAAGTCTTGTTCTGTTTAATAAGGCTTTTTTGTTAGGTAAGTGGTTATGGCGATTTGGAGTGGAGAGGGAGAGTTTTTGGAGAGAAATTATAGGGGCTAAATATGGCGTCATGGAGGGGGGTGGTGCTCAAGTGAGAGAAGTGGCTCTTACGGGGTGAGTTTGTGGCGATATATTCGGCGAGAGTGGAATGACTTTCGGGACAGATTGACTTTTGTAGTCGGGAATGACAATTCCATCAGTTTTTGGGATGATTGTTGATGTAGACATCAACCGCTTAAATTGGGATTTCCTTTGTATCGAATTGTGTTGGAACTGTATGCCATGGTGAATGATATCTTAGATTTCCATAATGGGAACTCCAGTTGGAACATTGTTTTTGGTCGGGGTTTGCAGGACTGTAAATTAGATGAATATGCATTGTTTTTGGCATCTTTATATGAGGTTCATATCAGGGTAGGAGAGAGTGATTGTAGCAGGTGAAAATTGATACGTGATGGTATCTTTTCGGTTCGCACTTATTTTAGATCCTTATTAGGACTTGAAGAGAGTTCATTCCCCTGGAAGATGGTTTAGAAATGTAAATTATCTCCATGAGTAGCATTTTTACTTTGGACAGTGGTCAGAGGACAGGTGTTAACGGTGGATAACTTTCGAACAAGGGGTTTTTATGTTACGGAGTGGTGCTATATGTGTAAGAGGAACGGGGAGACGATTGACCACTTGTTACTTCATTGTGATGCTGCTCGTTTACTGTGGAACGATATTTTGACGTCGCAACACATGGATTGGGTATTGCCAAGGCATATGGAGGACATGTTAAAGGCATAGAGGAGAAAATTTTGAGATAAGGATAGTAAACTTGTATGGGACCTTATTTCNGGACAGGTGTTAACGGTGGATAACTTTCGAACAAGGGGTTTTTATGTTACGGAGTGGTGCTATATGTGTAAGAGGAACGGGGAGACGATTGACCACTTGTTACTTCATTGTGATGCTGCTCGTTTACTGTGGAACGATATTTTGACGTCGCAACACATGGATTGGGTATTGCCAAGGCATATGGAGGACATGTTAAAGGCATAGAGGAGAAAATTTTGAGATAAGGATAGTAAACTTGTATGGGACCTTATTTCGGGTTGTATCGTTTGGTGCGTGTGGAGAGAAAGAAATAGCTGTTGTTTTGAAGACCATCATGGACAACAGTGCGAATTAGGGAATTGTTTTATTTGACATTGTATACTTGGTTTAATGTTGTGGCTATTAGGTATATGGATGGACTGCCTAATTTCATGTCGTTACTTTCTGAATTAAAATGATTATACATAATGTATTGATTAATAAAATATTTGATCACCTTTCAAAAAAAAATAAAAATAAACTATTAAGTTAGTGTGCTGTAATTTTATGATTAATTCCTTGTCGGAAACATCTCATTAAATTTCCACCACTTTTAAAGCAGAGGCTAATTTAATTCTTCATTTTTTACATTTTGCAGTGCCCTTAGGGATCGTCGATTTCCCCCAATACAAGCTAAAGAATTGCCTTACTTGCAATGTACAGTTTCCATTCTGACAAATTATGAAACTGCTCGAGACTACCTTGACTGGGAGGTAGGCTTCTAACTTATGAATTTCCTAGTGTTTTTATGTGTGCTATGTGCGGTTTATATCTAACTATGCACTCTATGTTAGTAGCATAGTGTTCATCTAAGAACTAGAGTAATATTCTATGTTCATCGATTGTTGCTTATCACGTTGCATATGCCGTATGTTCATGTATACTATGATAAATATGTTAAATCCTACTAGCATGCCGTATCATACTGCACAACAGTATCTTGCTGTATTAGAACAAGATTTTGATAAAATTCATATAACAGTATGCATACTGTTAATTTTTGATGATATTTGGTCATATTATGATTCAGTATATGGTCACTGCATGATCATGTAATTTCGCATCATTTTTAACCCACAAATGCCAACAGGTTGCTTTGAATAATTTGATGGGGCAAAATGGAATGTTACATGTACTAGCAGTGACAGGATATAGGCGTTTTAATCATTTGGGGACGATTATCATCAGAAGTATAAATCTTTGTGTTATTGTCACTGGTAATTGCTGCTACTTGCCTGGTATATTGTTCGGTTACAATTGGACGAATCCTCTTCTCCACTTGCCAAGAGCAAATAAGTAATATGTAGATGGGGACACGCTATATCCTTATACTTCCCTTCTACACTTGCTGAGTTTAAATCAGTAATATGTAGACTAGGACATTCAGTTTATATCCTTTGGCTGACTAACATTCTTCTGATTGTTACAATGGCCAAATATTTGTTTTTATAAATCCAGAATTTTGTTAAAGAAGATTCCATCTACAAGAGATATACCAACTCTAGTGATTATAATTTCAATCTCAGATGCATCAAGTGATTTAATACTAAGTTGTCCCTACGCTCTACACAAAGGGACTAAACTATTTAACTTTCTAGTTTCTTTTGTATTGACAACTATAATTCATACTGTATCCCCAAATTTTATGTGAGAGTTCTATAAATATGTTGTTCTACATGCTGCAATAATAGATTGTTCGCATTTGTTTTTCATACTAATCCCCTGATCTACTAATACTTTCCAAATCATTGTGCTGTTGTGCTGAGGACCTGAGGTGATCAGATTGTAAATTCAATTATGATGAGTTAATCTTAATTTTGCGTTTATAATCCTTGTACAATGTGTAGTTGGATTGTGGAATTGATGTATAGGTAAGATGTCTTGATTCTAAAGCTTTGAGTTGTACCTGACTGAATTCAGTACGTAGGACTAAAATAAGCCAATCCCCAGTAAGAAAATTGTGTTTTTCTCATGGATTAGTGTGTGTGTGCAGGTTGGAAAGCATGGAATGATTATTGAATTTAATGATCCTGACTATAATACTAGGCGAAGTGCCACATACCTGCCTGAGGTGGCTGCTCATGAAGGTAACTTCTAGTGCTTACTATTATTTTGTAGCAGAAAATAATAGTAGCATGGTAGCAAAACCAAAAATTCCAAGCCCTTTATGCCTTATAGAGATTCACTTGATGGAGACTCTGTTAGATAACTTAGTCTACGAGGAAGGCATGATACACGCCTATCAGTAATAATGAGGATTGCATTGACTGACAGGGCTCTCTTTTATTCACAATCGTGAGATAATCTGAACCTTGCTATATCTTCTCTCTTTTCCAAGGCACCTTGTTTGATAGTTTCTTTTTGAACTTGCTAATAATATGGAAAAAACTGTCCTTGTTTGATTTTGATTTTTCCAAAATCACTTTTTCTCAAACTCGTATTCAACCACATATTCTCCCAATAAAATAATATTTCACGTGGACCCATATCTTTTCCATACTATTTAACAAAAAATAAAGAAAAATAAAGAAAAAAATCACTTTTCTTTTTCCATATAGGCTGGACAAAGATAGAAGCAATTGACTCATTGATTAGGAAGGCAGGTTGCAACAGCCCCATCACCGAGTCACTGCGCAAGGGTATTCAACTTACCCGTTATGAAAGCACCTTATTTACCATGCACTTCAGTGAGTATGTTGCTTATGTAAAGGCAGCTAGAGGTGCTGCTCCGACTATTAATGGGGCAAAACCACAATAGTTGTTTCTTTACCCTTCATTTAAGCCCCATGACTTACACGTGGGAAGGTACTTAATTTAAACTGAAATGTGATTGGACCATATTCTGATTGTTCCAACATGTTCCGGTAATTGTTATGCATATGCTGTAACTATTTCTTCGAATTCATTTGATTTTGAAGAAAACATAAAGAAAACTGAAGTTGAACTCAGTGAACCATCTACAGCTCATCTGGGAAAGTGGTGCAGTGTTGTAAACTTGTCACTCTTCATATAATTGTTGCTTTTCTGTGTTCAGAATTCTCTCTTCTTTTACTTTAATTAAATTTTGCACACATCCGCACGATAGATGTCACTGGGAATATTAAATTTTAGCGATGCGTTATCTATATATTGTACAATGTTTTGATACGAGGCGTAGAGTGGATTATGGAGGCATGTCTGAGTTCATGTTTTGTAGAGTGGATTTTGCTGGCAGATCTGAGTTCATGTTTTGTATAGATAAGATCATCCTCGAGAGATTCTTTCTAAGTGAGATGCTCTATATTTTCAAGAGTTGAGAGCATCTCTAAGAGACTCTTTAACTATGATATAATCTCTATTTTAAAGAGTCAACATTTAAAATCATGCTCCAAGAGATTCTTTAAATTAACATTCAAAATGTTTCAATTTTCAATGTAGGAAAACAATAAAAAAATCTAAAGAAAAATTAGTTAAAATAAAAGATAAAGAAAAATAATAAATATTTTTTGGGAGTAATAAAGAGTTTGTTGGAGTATTTCAAAATTTTAATTCTCTAAATTTATATATGCTTTTCAAATGTCAGAATGTGCTCTATAAAAATAAAGAGTCTCTCCAAGCATTCTCTATTTTTAAAGAATATATTTTACAATTTAAAGAGTATTTATAAATTTAAAGATTAAATTTTTTTAAATACTTCAACATCCTCTTTATCTTTAACATTTAGTTTTACTACTTTCACTAAATATTTATGCTTTTTCCTATTTTTTGTTGTCACTAACTTTTCTCTATATTATATTATTTTGTGAATGTGTGGTTGAAAATTAGTATGAGAAATTAATTATTTGAATTTTTTTTTTTTGATGGGAATAAATTATTTGATTTTAAAACGCCAAGAAACTGAAATTAGATAATTCAGGAATTGGACACCCTTTTTGCTCATTTACCTTCTTGGGTTCTGTTTTGAATTCGGGAATGAAGGGAAGGGAAAGGACGGTGGTGGTAGTGGTGATAGCCGAAGGTGGGAGTAGGGGTGAGGATATGTGGAGTTGGTTTTGTTAATATATTTTAAATTGGTTTAATTGAGATTCGTTTATATATATACACAATTAGGATTATGATGGTAATTAAGTTGTTTTTTATTTAAAAATAGGAGTAATTTCGTCATTTTATAAAATTTAATGGAAGAAATGGACGTCATAAATTATTTGCACATCATTTATTTGATCCAAGGGTGAAATGCACCAAAGATGAGTATAATTACCATTTTATTAAGCATTTGTTTGTCATTCATTATTTTCAAATTCATTTTTCTAACCACATATTTACACAATAAAAATGTTTAACATGTAAATTCAAAACATTTTTCCGCACTTTAATCACATTTCCTTCTAAAAATTGCCACTGAAAATTTTATGTTTTTCAAATAATAATTGTCAAACAAGGACTAACTAAAAAATAAATTCCATTCTACGTCGTCTCACGTACTGAAGTAGTGTACAGTGTAGTTACATTTTATAGTTCATGTTTGGAGCCCGTTTGGGAGAGATTAAAATCGGATTAAAATTGAAAAATTAGCTGTTATTGTTGACTTTTATTAGACGAGTAAGACCCAATAACGATTATATTTTCAATTTTAATTGGATTTTAATTGATACCAAACAGACTCTTGATATACATTCTTTCAAAATTCATTTTTAACTATACATTTTTTTAATGAATAATAGTTTTCATCGCATCAATAATTTTTCCTTACTTTTTAACCACATATTTTTCACTGTATTAATATTTAGAATATATTTTTTCCCCCATAATATCCATAAAAATAAAAAAAAATAAAAACTTTCCTCCAATCGGTTTTATAACAACACAAATGTCAAAAAGAAAGTTCGTACATGTAGCTTTTTTTAAACTTTTCTTTTCACTTTTTTTCTCCGTCGTGCACGCGAAGATAGAAAACATCGCAGTGGAATAATTCCTCAATCCAGATCAAAGGTAATTTTATTTGCCAGAATTTCATTCTCTAGGAGTTTCCATAGTTCCGAACTGCATTGTTAAGATTTCTGTAATTGCACCTAGATTAAAGTTTGGATTTCTGCTTATTTTTACCCTCTCTCGATTAACAAGTCAACATTTACTATTTCGTTGATATTTTACTTCTTAATTGTAATTATATTGTTTTGATCTAAATGGGTTGAGTTTTTTGGCCTGCGAGAATTTTTCCCTCTTATAGTTCCGTAATTATGTCTTCTGATTTAGTGTACAGTTGGGATTTTTTATTTTTATTTTTATAAAGAAATCACTTTTTAATTGTAAAATCACCTGGTAATCCATGTTCCATATACAGAAGTTGATTCGCATAATGTATTGTTTCTTTTTACCATATATATGTGTGTTGTTTGAATCACTGGGAATAATGTGATTTCTTTGAGTTCTGATCAACCTTGATATGTTTCTCTTGCATTATTCTGCGGAGTGACTGGTGTATTTCATTCTATCTGTTGTTCACAGAGGGAGGCTTGAGAAATGAATCCGAAAGGCTTGATTTATAGTTTTGTTGCAAAAGGAACTGTGGTTCTAGCAGAGCACACTCCCTACTCGGGAAATTTCAGTACCATTGCCGTCCAATGCCTGCAAAAGCTTCCTTCTAACAGCAGCAAGTACACTTACTCTTGCGATGGGCATACATTCAATTTCCTGATTGACAGTGGATTTGGTATGTAGTTCTCTAAATCTGCATTTTTTTTGGCACAGTGTAAATTCTACTCCTTAAATTAACTATAGCTGCAACTAAATATTCATTGAGAGTGTAGTTTTCCTTGTTGTTGCTGATGAATCAATGGGAAGAAGTGTACCATTTGTGTTTCTCGAGAAAGTGAAGGATGACTTCAAACAACGTTATGGTGATAGTATCAAGAGCAATGACCCACACCCACTTGCTGACAATGACTATGACGATGACGATGACGATTTGTTTGAGGATCGATTTAGCATTGCATACAATCTTGATCGTGAATTTGGGTGTGTATATATTTCGATTTAGCTTTTTCTCTGCATAGTTCTTGACTTAATGTTGTTTTCTGTTTACTAGGCCACGGCTTAAAGAGCACATGCAATATTGCATGAATCATCCAGAAGAAATAAGTAAGCTGTCCAAATTGAAAGCTCAAATAACAGAAGTCAAAGGGATAATGATGGACAATATTGAGAAGGTAAATCACCATTGCGTCTTCCACTTTAAAGGGTAGTAAGAATAATAGAGTATAAAATGTATATCGTGGTTTATTGTCATGCTCAGCTTGGATTCGCATATAATTTTATCAAATTATGCTTATGTTCAGTGGTAATTAATCCTTGAACGGATTTATTCTTCGTTCTTTTCCTTGGTTGTCTTTATTTGTTGCTGATTTGTTACCTATTTTATTGTTAGGGGTGATAAACTTATGCCTTAATAAGAGAAATATGATCTGAATTAGAAAAGCTAATGAACATATTTTGAAGAGTAAATGGTCTACAGTTTAGGTTGGGGAGCTTATGGTCACGCTCCAATTTTATTCTTGACCATAACTTTGATCAATAAATCCCCTATATGGAAACAAGTGACCTTACTAACCACTAGCCAGTTTTGTCCATCCTCTCTCTCTCTCTCTCTCATATTATTTTATCGATCCCGTTTCATCCTCTTATCTCCTCCCTTTGTTAATTTGGACTTCTTTTTTGTAGAACTGGAACCTATTATAATGGGTTCTACTTATATCTGTAAAAAATGAAATTTTCTGAAAGGTATAATGTTAGAGAGAAAAAGTGAAAAGTAGTTTAAAGATTAATGTTTCACTCCTTTTGAATTAACCTTAAAACCACTAAAAATCCACGATCTTTCTTCTCTATCGCCCAACTCTCTAGGCCCGACAGCTAACATTACCAAATGAATTAAGAGGGAAGAAAGAAGAGTAAGACGATAAGACCAATTTGCAGATGAATTGAGATATTGATCATAGAGATGATTTGTGGGATAAAGAAGACAATGTTTTCAGCGGTTGCACAAGTGGGAATAAAAATCTCTAAAACATGCACTTGTTGGATATGGAAAGAAGACAAACATTGAGCAGATTTATTATGGACAAAACTTAACAAACTGGAAAAGTGTGCAACCATCATAACCCTAAGGTTGAGTACATGTACTCGATGAACTCAACCATGGGGTCAAGATGGTTTTGGGAAGCACCTATTATAGAGAAAGTAGTGGAAACAGATGAAGACGATTTGACTTATTTCTACTTGGTTACAAGGCGATGTTTTCACTTTGGCTATTAAAAGAGATTATTTCAAAGTACTGCCCTCGATAAAACTTGTTTTTGCATTCCTAACTTTTGATGGTCATGTGCCTCTAAATCATAATATTATCTTTTCATTTTTGCTTTTGTGTTTCATTAAAATGTAGTTTGCATTTCTATATTGTTTTCTGAAATCTGCTGCATTATTTTCTGGTCAGAACATTTCAAATTTTAAAGAAAATAGACAGATGACATTGCTTAAAATTCTGGGTCAGTTTGGAATTTTTTTTATCCGATTATGGGTTTCAGTCTTTATTCTTTTTAAGTATTGATTTGATTATGACTAATTTAACCGTATTTTTGCTTATAATATGAAGTTAATTGAACTTGATATATATAGATGAATACAAGGGGGAGAGTTCTATGCGGAGTTTAGGATGTTGTGAAATTTGATTTATGAATTGTAAATAAGTCAACTCCAAGTAGTCAAGCAATTCATTTGCTTTATTGTTGGGATGATTATACTTTTTGAATATGTTATTATTAATTATCAAATTAAGTTAACATTATGGTGTTATACGAAGTACTGTAGTAGATGTGGTAGAATTGTGATGGGATGGCTACATAGCTGTGAAACCTAGCCCTTGTTTGGGCTCCACTAAACCAAAAATATATATTTTTTTTCAAAACTTATTTTCAATTACACTTTTTTCAATAAAATAATATTATATGTAAATCCAAAACATTTCCTTTTAAACCAAACATTCTCCAAAAAATTACTATTCCAAAATATATTTTTCCCAAAATCTCATTAAAATAGAGCCCAAACAAGGGCAAACAAGGGCCTAATTTCGTGTTACTAACAAAGAAAAGTAAATGTTCCATGAAATTGAACAAACATGGTTGCCAAGGACACCGTTGGGCGAACCAGACTTGAAAACTTGAACATGTTCCTTGATAGCATTTCCTTTTCCTTTTCTTGGAGGCGGGAGGTGGGTGTTATGATGTTTCTATTTAATCATTCTGTGAAAAGTACAGTTTTTATGCTTTTCGTGGATGCATCAAAACCAAAAGGATGATTGAAGATTGAGCACGGGAGATCTTTAATATTCTGATGAGTCTTAACAAATACAGGAAAGACATTGTGGAATGATGGAAATTTAAGCAACAATGATGGTGTAAGACAGGAGTTACGAGGAATTTACTAGATACTTTTCACTTCCCAAGAAGCAAACAAGATTATCCACTTCTTTTCTTCAATTCTTTCGCTGCACTTACAAGTATGGACACAAATACTCCAACACATGATTTTTCAAAAAAAGGATGGATATGTCTATTTAAATTCTTATAGATTGAATTTATATATTATATCTTCTTATCACTTTTAATATAGGACACGACACATGGCATGTCATACACTTCCCGATGTCTCTGAAGTATCCCTTGAGTGCCAGAAGTTTAAAAAATATATAAAAATAGGACACTGTACATGGCTTGTTGGATACATTTGCAAAACCCACACTATTAAATACCCAATTAAAATACAGCACGTGCATCGCACACGCCTACACTAATTTATATATAAATAAGTCAGATAACAACAATTCAATAACTTCATTTAATAATTAATAAGTAAATAAAAATATTAGTAAACAAAATACTTATAAAATGTGTACTAGAGTAAAGTTGAGGAGTATGAATTTAAATATAGCAAAATAACAATATAAAATGAAGACTTTAAAACGTAGTGTGTGAAAAAAGTACAATTGATTAAGCAAGTAGCAACATTATAGCCAACCCACACATAATATTATAAAATTTAATGAAAGGGGTACAAGTTCTTAATTTTCGTTTTATTTCATGTGAAATTAAACCAAATAAATTCAAAAAAGATAACCATTTAAAATCGAGTTAATTACCCCAATTTGACAACTATTATTTTAAAACTCATTAATTCTCGCACTCATTTTCAATTACATAATAAAATATTTTACATGTAAATCTAAATTTTTTCTCTATTTTTTAACTACACATTCTCTAAAAATCATTATTTTAAGCTCCATTTTCTCAAAATAATGGCCATCCTCATTGACTTTATCTAAGGTTACTACTAGTTCATTAAAATTTTGAAAAAACTTACTCACTGCTCACCTATATTTAAAAATGATTATTCATTCATCACTCGTACCAATTTCATATGTCCGCGTGGAATCCGCCAACGCTACATACGATTTTCATCCGTCCAATGGGATGAATGAAATTTATAAGTGATGAATGTAGTAAAATAGGTTTAGTGAGTATTAATTAACAGTGAAATATACACGTCAATTTTTGTATTGTCAAGACATAAAGCCTTGTATTCCAAGCCACTACAAATTTTCTACCTTTTAATCCTGCAAACTAGGACAGCAGGTGGGGGCCACAAGTATGGTATTTGGTTTGACTGGCTCTTGAGATTTGATCAACGAGAACATTGGTGCTGCATAGCTCGGAGTTAAATTGCATTTAACAGCTAAAACCAAATGTTCAAGACAAGAAGCGCAGTTGATTTTGTAATTAAAAATAAATGTTGAACAAATAACTTGATAGCCTGCACAACTTGTCATTCTACACCATGGACTCCATAAACATCAAAACTGAAGTCTGGCATGCAGGAAATGGGGATTACGGAATCTATTTATGACCACAATTTTCTGCGAAGTCGAGCAACTGTCAGATCTGCACCACCAAATCCATCCATAATGGCAATCGCTGAAGGAAACTCAGCTCTAGATGTCGAACTTCAGGATCCACCACAACAAAAGAGGAAAAGAAAAGGTTGATCAGGATGTTGCAATGGAAAAACACAAGTTATGATGTCAAGACGAAGTAAATCTTGTAAGACAATATATTCGAGGCAAAGCAACGAATAATTACAAGTTAAAAAATGGTTACTTATTTTGACACTAAAGCAGAGATTTTTCCAAATAAGTAACTTATTTCTAATGTTATCCATAAAACATTATTTATTTTAAAATTTTCTTATTTACTTGTAACTAAATCTTTTAAGCTTAGCCAAACTACATCGTCTCAACAAAATCTTATTGATAGTCACAGCGCCAACTCCCACCTTGGCTTTGGGGACTCAAGGTTATGGTAATTGATAGAATTGATTTCAAATTGCAGGCAAGTTTCAGTTGGCAAGTGTTTTCTATCTCATTTAAAAACAACGAAAAAACGACCAATTGTAGCTAAATATTGCTTTTTTGCTTACCCTCTTAAAACTGCAATTCCGTAATCTACGGTCTTCATATCACAAGACAAGCAGAAAAATAGAACAAATATAGTATTTAAGTTACGTTACCTGCTCCGGAGAACTACACAAGGCATGCCTATTCGCTCAGCAGCAGCAACTCCAGATTGGCTTCCTGCGACAAGAACACAGCTGTGGACAGGTACATCTGCATATTCCGCCGCCGCTCTTAGAGTAGCAATAATGTTTTGCAATCTGTACCACAGACAGGGGAAATTTGATTTGGTTCAGCAGATTCCAAGAATCAATTGCACCAGCTAAGAGATTATTGCTATAAGTCGCAACTAATATAATATTGAGAATTAACAAAGTTTAGTGTT
Organism: Fraxinus xanthoxyloides; assembly: GCA_903798325.1. Classification (NCBI taxonomy): domain Eukaryota; kingdom Viridiplantae; phylum Streptophyta; class Magnoliopsida; order Lamiales; family Oleaceae; genus Fraxinus; species Fraxinus xanthoxyloides. The sequence continues at coordinate 20,596 of CAIGRL010297363.1, forward strand.
CCAATCAGGACACGTGTGCATACATATGTTCACACCTTAGTGCAGTTATAACCAAAGCCAAAAAATTCAAAATCAGAGCCATAGAAAGTCAAAGCTTCATGCATTGAAAATTTGCTCCAGCCGCCTCCTAAATGTTAATGAATAATTTCATTTCCGAAACACAAAATTAAGATTTTAACATACGTGAAACTGAATCCTCATAGTAAGGGAAGTTACATACTACATTCAAAATGGAAGCTTATCTAAAGATAATATTTAATATTCAAAGCATTTATTTTTGTTCCAGTTCAATGATGGGTCATACAACATAAATTAGAGAAGAAAAGGTTCTAAAACACTACACAATGGTATAGACAAAGAATGTGGAAAAACCTTTCGTTTGAGCTAGTATTAAGTTCAACTTTTAATTTCAGCATAGAAGCAACCTCCTCGGCAATTCTTTGTCTCTCAGCAGAAGCTGATATCGAAGACGAGGAAAATTTTGTTAGTTTTTCTCTAAAAGCAAGTGATGAAGGAATAACAAAAGAACCTAGATTCCAGTCCTACCTGCTTTGGCCACTTCCTTAGCTAATTGCTCATCCATACTGGAAGATATTCCTTTACCAAACACAAGTTGGCTGTAAAAGCTTTGCTTTACATCTTCATCTCCAATTACTTTTGTTTTCGACATTCTATCACCTCCAAGCTTTTCAACAATTGATCTAATAATCAATCAAATGAAACACATTTATTTATTCCTATCTTATCTATAAACCATAGAACAGTCATACCAGAAACATACCATGAAACTGCTAACTTTCGTCAGACCAAAGGAATTAAAAAACTGCAAATAATTGCTAAATTTCTAGAGAGAAGAATATATCATCCTATATCATTGTCAGCTAGCATTACCCGTATTGTGATTCATAATAAAAGATCTACATGGATTCAACAAAATAACATTAATAAACTGATCTTGAGCTTTTCAAATATTTCTTCGCCAAAACCTGGCCAAGACTACAAAAACTTGATGCGAGAGGTAAAAATGAAAATGTTTCACATCAAGTCATAAGATCTTCATTCAAAATTAGCTGTGATTAACAGCTGTGTTAATTTCTAGATTTATGAAAAAGCCGTATGCCAGTTTCAAGCAAATATAATAGCAGTGTAAGACTAGAAGTTTTACACCAAAGAAAAAGCGACATGCCCGGCACAGCCAT
>CAIGRL010297373.1:0-16756 GCA_903798325.1 Fraxinus xanthoxyloides
GATGGTGACATGACGATTTTTGGCGGAGATGATGAATAACAATTGTGGCAACTAAGGGTGATTTTAAATGGATCTAGGGCAGGGGTGGGCATCGAGTAGGTTAGTTTGAATGAGTTTTGATGGTTGTACACCATGCTGGTGGGCGTCAAGTAAGTTAGTTTGAATGGGTTTTGATGGTTGTACACCACGTTTTACAACATGGTATATAACCCCCTCACAACTATTAAACAAAGTGTACGCCAAATTTGATCCAATCTAAATATTTCAAGAATTGAAACTATCGATTAAACTTCGAATATTTTATAAGGTGTCGCTATTTATATCTACAATTGTATATATTCATCAAACTCTGTATACATCTCTATTAAAATTTTAAAAAATTACTATTTTCATCCACATCAAATTTAAATATTGTCCTTATTAGATTTATTCATTTAAACACTATAAATCCACACAAATTTTATATATTTGTTCCACTCTAAATAGATCCACTAATTGTGGAGGCAAGACTCACATGATTTTTATTTATTTTTTCAAAAACAAAGATAAAAAATAATGAAATTTGTTTTTATGTATTTTCTGTAATGATAATACTAAATTTATCAAATTCACAATAAAACATAATTCTTAATTTTTCAAATTTGTCTTCATGGATTGCTATGATTTTATGTATTTCGTCCAATGGTAATCTTTTCATTGTTATTTTGATTTCAGTTGAATATAATATTTTGTGATTACTAGGATTTTAGTTGAAAATGATATTTTATGATTATTAGAGTTTTAGTTAAACACAAATTCTAAAAGAATATAATAGGATTAAAACAATTTAATGAAAAATAAATATTAATGGATGAATTTAGAACGGTATATTTTTATATAATTTTATTACATCTATTTAGATAAACTTATATATATATATATAAATTGTGGAGGTAAATGGCGACCCACTTTATGAAATCTCCTGGTTTCCTTCAATTTTTAGAACCATTCGATTTTGTCATAGCACTTTTTGAGAAATCAAACCATAAGCAACCAAGAAAAAAAAAACCCTATAACAAAAAAAATCAATCGCATTAATACTAATTTCTTTGCCGAATCTACGATTTACACAAACTTGGAAAAATGAAAATGGGATTCCTAATCGGGTTTTTGTCCGGAATTTTAAGTTGCGTAACGACCCATCAAACTTTATATATTTCGTAAATTGAGCCATTTGTTTTCATGTAATTTTTTTAAATCGAACTAAAACTGAAGATTTCGTTTCGATTCGGAAAGCTCGATTCCGAGTAAAATGCTTACCTCGAATCTAAGGATTTGTTGGCATTTAGATTAATGTAGGATCCAAAATTAGTATTCTTCAAAAAGTTTTGGTTTGGTTTAAGTAAACATCCAAAAACTGAACAATGAAATATTTTTCATTTTTAAAAGGAAAATGTAGTATCCAGCCTAATTATTTCTAGTACTAAATGAAGTAAAGAATCATGTGTAACAAGTGAATAAACTTTCATTTCTAACACTACCTTCTGGGGTCTTTTTGCAATTTTCTGGAAAAGGAGAAAATAGATCAATGATTTAGACTTTAGAAAAAGCTTGGGTCAAGAAATCCGTTAATGAAGGATGGGTTTACTTAGGAAATTTGAAGTTTCTTTTTTGCTCAACTTGACCGCAACCGAGTTATCTCGGCTTATGGTTGAAGTAAGTTGTAAACATTTTTGAGAGCCTTACGTCATCTCTTCTAGAAACACGTCCTCTTAAAATTAAGAATGGGCGTGGTTTTAAATGATTTGGTTCCAAAGAAAATCATTATTGAACTGAGAATTAATGATTTTCTTATAATTAAATTGTCGACCTCCGAATTTGGTTGGAATCCAGCACATTAATAGATCCTACCTTCACTTTCATCCACATGTACGTTATATACACACACTTAGAATGTACATGTTAGAGGTGCATGATCGAGTCCTCTTCAATAATAGAAAAGGCGGGGATGCCGTAATCGCACTCTCTCTAACGCTCAAGTTTGTGAATGAAAATAGTTAGATACGAGACACATGGTAAAGAAGAAAAACGAGAGTCGGGATCTATATTTAGAGAGTGAGAATTATCACGTTGAATTACATTTACGAAGTCAATAATTGTGATTATTTTTTAACAAGACTTGATTCTTCAGCTTCAATTTAAGCCGCCTTGAAGGCATTTGTCTGTAAGCGTTGGGCCATACTCTCAATGCTCCCATCACATTAGTGGTGGCAATTGAGTCGACTCATCGGCTCGACTCGTCAAAACGAGCTACAAGTCGCTCGGGCTCGTTAAAAGGACAAGTCCGAGCAAAGCGAGCAACGAGTGCGAGCCGAGCTCGTGCGGGTAAAGGCCGAGCCTTTGCCATCCCAACATCACCTTGTAAAAATAGTCAGTGAGGCGATGAAATATTTCCTTGCCTCTTCAGAGGTAACAGTGCTTGCATGACGTATTTACTCAGCCACATAGGCATAAGGGCAATAAGAACCATTAGTTCCATCGATAATTATGGAACTAGACCACAACCTAACCGAATGGTTCATGTTTGATTTGATTTGGTTCTCTAACTAAAATTTCTAAATTAGTAATGCAAATTACAGTGCATTCTATCAACAAGAATTAATACTCACGTCAAAAAATAAAACTATAAGGGTTCGTTTGGGCAAATTATAATTTGATTTTAATCTAAGTTAAAGTTAAACAATCAATATCAACCACATTTTTCATGGGTCCCACATTTTTTGAACCACATATTTCAAAAACTTCTATCACAATCCACTTAAAATCGAATTTTAATCTACACCAAACACTCTGAGTTTATTCAAGGCAAATGAAAAAATTCAACTTCATACAAAATATGCCAAATAAAACCATTCGTCAAATCAAAAAATATATATAACTAAGAAACCGATTGGTTCTTGATTCCAGGATCATAATCGTTTAAAATTTAAACAGAACCTAATCGAAATGTCTGACGCTAATTTTTTTCAGTTGATTCATGTTCTTTTGTCTACCCCCATAAAACTTTAGTATTTGTATTAACTTACAAAACTCTCTATCAATGCTATTTTTTGGAGACTTGAGCTGAGTCAAAGTTATGAAATCATAAATTTGATTTTGATTTTGTATTTTGTTCAAAGATTTGAAGTTCGACAAGAAAACCTTAAAAGACTTATTAAACAAGATTATGGTGTGGTGATTCGTGTTTGTGTGATGGACAACTGCACATTTGTAATTATGTCATGTAATGTGGAAAATAGTTGCCCCAGCCAACAACCAACAAACATGACATTGTGCAAAATGACTTTTGAAAGAATAATACGGTGTGAAGTGAGAAAAACATCAATAAATCTAAGAATTCGTCAATTTTATGATACTCGAAAATTTGAGTCAATAATTCATTTATTAGAGTTACACAATATTACGAAACTCTGAACAATCACTTTGTCGCTATGGTTTATGATACCCAATTCCTTCTAATATTTAAAATTGCACCCCTAATCCCTATTCTCTTGCCAAATTAAAAATGAGGCCCTTACTAACAAAACACCATAATTATATTAATGAGAATATTAAAGAAGATGAAGCTTGCGCCTCTATTTTTCTGACCCCATAAAAAGTCCTTTTTATTTTTTCTTAATGTTTGATCTTAGACCATGTCTTTAGCAACTACCATATGAATTTCATGCCATTCGTTGAATGTTTTGGGAACTGAACACCGACCAAAACAATTGAATTCACTCTCTACATTTATGTCTGTGCAATTGGTGTCAACAAAGTTGATCAAACGTTATTTCTTCCCCGTGCAGGCTGCAGCCAGAATTTTTGGCTTTTTGTGCACTTGTGTACTTCGAGAACCCATGGTTGTAAAAAAATGGGCCAATTAGCTAAATAATTGTATCGAATAGAATAGAGATATAAAGACTAGTCGAGTTACTTAGTCTGAATAGATACATCTACCTTTTTTTATCAAATTCAAACTCGACAGTTCACAACAAGTTGTATAATGAGTTATACACTGTCTAAATTATGTATCGAATATGACTTTCAAGTCATCCCTTACTAGAGCAAACTTATAAATGACCTGTTTGGTAGAGTTTCTACTTTTGCTCATACTTAAAATTACGTTGGGTCAACTTCCTTTAAAAATTCTTCTAATGAGACAACGCACTTCCAAAAAATTATCAAGATATATTCAAAAGTAGATTTTAAATCTCAAAAGCAACTTTTTTGCTTTTCAAAATCATACCAAACGGACCAAAAATCAATTAAAAACACTTTACGTATTCTTATATTTTTTTAACATGGATGTTGTATCTTGGAAAACCCTTTTGAATGCTTGAAGAAAGGCCAAAAGGGTATCACCTCGTAATAGATAGGTTGGCCAAAAGGAATCCATTTTCCCAAAAGAAAATCTCTATTTTTCCACCACAAATAGCCATTTGAATGTGCTCCATATCCCTCCCTCATACCAACTCACCCACTCCACACACAAAAGAATAAAGGTTACATAGAAAACCTAATGAAGATTGGAATCCCACTACCGATGTTTATGCTTGCTGAATGACTAATCGTGTAGGAAATGTGAAAAATGTTCAATTAATCAAAACCACAACGCGAGAAATGACACACTGAATATGGCACTTTTAATGGACATACCCTCAATAGTAATGCATGCATCAAACTTCTTGGTTTTGCTAATCACATCAAATGCAGAATTCTCACTCAGTCTACTCCATACAACAGGGGAAAGAAATTAAATTTACTGGAAATTGTCACCTTCATTTTGATTGGCTTAATGTCGTTCAACGATACAAGGGATATTTGCTGAAGAGGCAAATTGCTCTTCACAAGAATAAATAGACACCATTTTTTCCTTGTACAGTATGAAATTTGACGGTATTAACTTCTATCTATCAATATAATAAATGAAATCCCTTAATCATTCACTGCAGGAATCTCTTTCTGGCCAAAGTAAGTTGAGCCAAAATCAACATAAAATGGCAGTGTCAAAATACCAGATTGGATTTCGGTTAAAGAAATTTAAAGAGGTCGTTCAATGTAAGCCAGGCTCGGAAATTTACAGTGATCACTCCATTGCTTCACTTAGATTTATTAGAGCGGCTAAGCTTGGGGTCAGTTTGGTAGTATACCACATCACCAGTATCACTAACATAGTGATCCTGCTTCAAACTTTTCACCAAATCGCCAATAAGATGGAAAGGCAGGGGGCTCGATTTCTCAGGTTCACGATAGTATTTCCCGAGGACAGGTTTAGCTGCCTCTGTCTGCAAAGAAAGGAAAGACTCAAAATGTCAAGATATAATCAACACTCAACGGGTCATAAAGTCAAATATCAATCATGGCAGCTAATTAATGTGTTAAAAAGGTTACTCACTGCCTCCACTAAATGATAGTGTGGTATTTGAGGGAAGAGATGGTGTATCACATGTGTTCCAATATCGTGGTGGATGTTATTAATCCATCCATAATCACGATCAAGAGTCGTGAGTCCTCCTCTGAGATAACTCCATTCCTACACAAGAAAATTAACACTTCTTAGGGATCAGTCGTGACCAATTACTTAAGCGTGACAATTCATGTATTCTAAGCAAGCATGTTTGATTATAATTAATAGTTAGTCAAGCCTATTTAAAGTTACTTGTTTTTGCCAAACAAGATATTAAAGTTACTTCTTTCGTTGACAAAACTTACTTTTTAAGAAAGTAAGTCTTAGGGTGTGTTTGATAGAAAATATTGAGAAAAAAACGTATTTTAAATAGTGATATGATGGGAAATATATGGTTAAAAAGTAAGGAAAGTTTATTGATGCGATGAAAAAAAATTATTTTATTGAAAAATTTGTGATTGAAAACGAATTTTGAAAGAAGGTGGGTCAAACAGGGGCTTAACATACTCTCAAGAAAAGTAACTTTTAATCACAACCAATCATGCTCTATTTCGAACTCCCAAAAGGGAAATCCCAATGTATGCTACCTACCCTATCTAATCAACATGCCGAATATTTCTTAAGAATATAGGAGTACACAAAACGAAAAGAAAGCATAAAATCAAGACACTAAAATACCTTTCCTCGGTACCAGGGAAGTTTATCTTCATGCCCATGGTGATGAAGATAGGTAACAAAATCTAACCACATGACAAAACCCTTAAAAGAAGCAAAGTTATATTAGAAGATTCCCAATGGTTGGAAATAAAACCAATGTGAAGTTCACTCTTTTTCTCCTCTTTTCAGAAAATTAAGTTCTATGTTGACAGCAAGCAATGTTACCAACAATGGAAAATTGGAAATTACCCAATATGGCACACCGTAGAGTTGCAAAAGTTTAACTGGACCAAGCACAAAGGACAAACCCACAAGCAAAGCAGCCATTGCTGTCCAGCATATTGTCGAAGTGATCACATCTTTCCTCTCGTTTGGAACAAACAAGTCGCTGTTGGGATCAAAGTGCGAACCAGTCTTTCCTGGACTCCTATTCCACTGGAGACGACAATATTTATCAGCTTAACATACAATTCCAACCCAAAAAATGAAGAAAGAAAAATATAACCAGTGATGCTGCAGACTTACAAGGTAAAAAGGATAGGCAAGCATGGGGAAAGGCACCGTGAATCGCAATGTTTGTGTAATTTTATCCAAATTCTTGTAAATCTTCTCGGGCAACTAAAAGTAAAAGTAATGATAACTAATGCTTCAGAACGAAATTGAATAAAAAATACTAGCCAAGGCCTAAAAAGGCAAAGGATCCATTAAAAAGAATAGAGAACTAACCGGATGCCACGATTCATCATTTTCAACATGCCCATGGTTCTGATGGTGAGTTCTATGGCTAATTCTCCTGTAAAATTCATCCAATTAATTTCTTAGAAGACAAAATGTTCAAGAACTTCAACGATAATGTAACAAAAAGGGCATGTTAGCAACAGAATATTGGACAGTATAGCAAAAAATAACAGAGGAGATTTTAACTTGTTTTTCTTCCCCAATCCTATCCTGTGCTGTTCCGTTCAGCATAAAAATCATCACATAAGTATCTTATAAGACCAAAATTAATTTGTCGAGTGACGCAAACAAGAAAAAGGAAGAAGAACAAAACAAGCACGAGCATACCATCCATGATAGGGCACAAGAATTGAAGAATGCAGGATATGTCCAACAACACTGTTCAATTTCCGATTGTTCGAAAAGCTCCCATGGCCACTGAAATACAGTTAGGGATAAATCACAAAATCATACCCACTCATCAGCATCTAAATCTAAATCTAAAACAAAATAAAGCACCAATGAAGCCACCACACACACTAATGCATATATAAGTTAATTCAGAGCCAAAAATTAAAGAAAAACAATGGGATATATGGATGTACCAATCATGGCCAAGAACAAAGAATGCCCAAAACATTGTTCCTTGAGCAGCCCAATAAAGAGGCCAAATGAACCAATTGTTTAAATATGCTGCACCTGCTGCTAACCCAAAAACAATAGCCACATCCCTTACAACATAGCTCATAGATCTCCATGGATCCTTAACCCAACAGTGCTTTGGGATGGCTGCCTTTATATCAGCCAATTTGAATGGTGGGGGTGCCCCATAATCAAATTCCCCTCCTCCTCCTTCGTTCCCAACCCCATTAACACCAACAACTTTCTCCTTTTTCTCCCCCGTCTCATATTCATCCAAAGATGCAAACCTTGATGGAGTACTCACTTTCAAAGCCCATTTTTTGTCACTCGAAAGCCTTGGAACTGACACTGGAGAGAATTTAGGATCAGAAATCTTCTTGTTTGCATGTAACAATTGAACCTTTAGGGGATGGGTGTGGTTTTTTATTGAATTTGAGAAGAAACCCGTTCTGGGCTTTGGAAAATTTTGAGGGAGGGGTCTAATGCCACATTCTGACATGACCCAACTGGCCATTTGCTTGCATACAGAGGGGTTTCAATTCTGTGTCCAAAAAACGCAGAGATAAAAATGGAAGAAGAAAAGAGGATGGTTTGAATGGAATGGAATGAATGAAGAAATCAGAGGCTTATATTAGCCAACGAAAATATCTCTTCTGCAAACTTGTAACAATAATTAATAATTAAAAAAAGCACATACACCATGTATATATATATGTATATATCGAGAAGGGGAGAGGGGTGGGGGTGCTCCTCAATTCTCTTGCAAATCGTAACAGAAGCACTCGCGTCTTGTTTGGCTGGCACAAGGGAAAATTGCACTTTTGGTCTCTAATCTATTACCATATTAGTAAGTTGGTCTTTGATGCTTCAAACAATAAGAAAGTTAGGACAAACTTTTCATTATAGTTAGTTATATAATCGGTCTATAATGGGAAAATATTCCAAATCTCTATCATGTCGTGAACCCTCATTAATTCAATTTCATAAAACTTTTAGCTTTTGTTTGATCCCAATTTTTTGAAATTAATTTTTTCTCAAAATTATTTTCAATCATACATTAAAATTAACTATTTTTATTAAATTTTTAATCATGCATTTCATAGACTTCTACTAAAAAATTGTTTTTAGCCAAATCAAATTGGGGCTTAGTTTCTTAACTAAGATGATGCTTAGAAATTTGAAAAAGAACAAATTTTGTTAATAAAATTTAAAGAAGATTTTACATATTTTCTGTTTTCGGGGATCGATTGTACAGTTACATTAAAAGATTAATTGCTTGTTAGTATGTCTTTTAAATGATGGTAAGTAGTAAAGTTTACGAAATGTGCGGATAATAGGGTGCGGTTGTTATGAAACCTAATGTAAGTTGACTAAAAGTTGAGCATCATCTTGCTATTAAGAATAGTTTTTAGTCCATTGTGCAATTTTCTCTGTTCATCTGATGTCTGTCCTTGTTTGTGAACTGTGAATAAAATAGACGTTGGTGGCATTAGGGTTTTGCTGGCCCATTATTCCGACTTAAATGACCTAAATAGCACTAATTATTGATAAAATATGAGGGTAGCACTGTTTTGTCAACTTCACTTTTGCTAATCTCATATTTTCCTAAGAGCAATACGTCAAACTTTATAAATTAACAAATTAGTATTTGTGTGTGTCGTTTTCTATGTGAGTCAAGAAGGAAAAAAATGGTAAAATCCTTTCTTATTTGTTCATATTATCGACAATGAAATAAAATATATACCAAAATCTAGCTAATTCATAAAATCTTCATTTTTCTTGGCTGTGGAAATAATTTTCTTTCATTTTTTTTCTATGCGACTGAGTGGAAAATTGACTTTTATTAGATTCCCTTGGAATAAAAATAAAATAAAATTATTTTATTGGATCAGGGTTGAACAAAGAACTTAATTATTCCGTAACCCAATCGAAAGCAATAAAAATAAAGAAAATAGTTATAATCCTTTTGTTTCATGTGTCATGAAAAAACTTACTCAACCACAATCGAGAATTATAAAAACTTGTATGAACGCAATTAAAGTTCTATAAACTTATTTCTAAAGGCTAAATTCATCATTTTCAAGTACTAGACTTATAAAAGACATGTTACAATTTCAAAGTGTAAAAAGGAGTAGTAAAATTATTATTTGACATGCTATTTTCCTCAATTAATTTTCCGAAAAAGGGTATTCTCGTATTGGACGGTGGTTTGTTTTGGTGGTGTCAAAATTCATATATTTGAAAATAATGGGTGGATAGGATTACCATTGTAGGTCTTATTATATATTAATTAGTTTATGACTTTCTTGGAATGACTTTTTTGTTTGATCAAAAATGCAAATCACATGGCTTGGGGGTATGAAATTGACCCGACTTAGAAGAGCCCTTAGGTTGGTACAATAATATGAAATATGAAAAGGGTACTATAGAAACCCATGCGAAAAATGTTGAAATAGAATATTCTTATATTATGATTGTCTATTTAAATCTCGATCTTTCAAACATTTAAGGTCTACTTTGTTTCTCTCTCTTACCGCTTCGAATATGGATGTGCAATGATATGAATAGTTTGGGATTCGAGATGTCATAATTTAAATTATCGATACTACTACGTTTGCATATAAGACAGTGCATTTAAAGTTTTTCTCCCACATCGACACTGAGTGGAATTTAGAAATAAATACGAAATATGAAATTTTAGCAACTAATTTATTTTCAACTTGTGCGATTTCCTCCTCACGTAGTTCGGTTGCACGTGGAAAAAGAATAAAGAAAAATATTGTATAAATTAGTGTTTTAACCATGGAAAAATCAATCAAAAAAGGAGGGACAAGGTAAAAATGATGTTTTTTTATTTAGGGAAAAACAAGATGGCCAGGCCACATGGGCCTTGGGCCATTCGCAGCATTATTGGAATAGTGATATGTCTCCCATCCGTGGGGGAATTTCCATCACATATAGTAAGCGGGACATGAACATGGTTCCCGCCTTGAATTCTTCGAACCCGTCCCAAAATTTTTAATTTATTATATTATGATCATATTTTTTAAAAATAACAAATAATTAAAAGGGACAGTAAATAGAGATTTTTAATCTCCTCCTCGCCCGCTCCATCCCTTGCTATCGCTATTGCTATTTGTAGTATTTTATTCCTTTGCTATGTATTTTGGGAGGTGCTTTAGATTTTTAGTCAGTTTATTTTATACCATAATTTTAAGTAGTCAACATCCACTACAAGAATGCAAGTTCTATGGATTCACCAAAGTTACAAGAATGGATATATTTTAAAGAGACGTGATATTAATTAAATAAGTAAACCCGGTGGTAATCCAACGCAATTTATAAAGACTTTACAATAAGAATTCGTTTGATTGCAAAAGTGGAATTTTGGTGGAAAAAAAATGTTTTACATGGAATTGAATTGCATAGAAAATGTTTTACTGAGAATTGTAATTAATTTTGTTTGATTTGTATGATTTTTCACGTGAAAAATATTTAAATTTTGATTTTTTTGGTATTCGTTTGACTTTATTTTTTTATGGAAATTGTCCATTAATTTTTTCACAATTGGTGATAAAATTGTTTCCATTGCAATAAAAAAAAAAATCAAAAACTAAAAAACATTTTCCCACCACTTAGGTGGGAAAAAGTTTTCCACAAAATCCTTGAAAATGTGAACGTGAAGGGGGACCCGGGGAGGTGGGAAAACATTTTGCCAAGAAAATTAACCCTATCAAACACCTAAAAAGTTAGAAAATCCATTTTCCATATAATTTACTAATTTCCACCCTATGAAACGCAACCTTAGTTTTTTAAAACTGATATCTTCATCAGATATGTAATTATATAAATATAACATTACGCTCAAAAGGGGATGTAGCTCAGATGGTAGAGCGCTCGCTTAGCATGCGAGAGGTACGGGGATCGATACCCCGCATCTCCATTTCTCTGTTAGAATAAATTTTGTTAGCTTTCATCCAGAATCTCCAGTCGCATTAATTCTCTCCTTGATTAGAAATAATTTCAAGTTTGAACTGTTGAAATGTGTGCATAGATATTGACAAAAACACAATTAATCGAATTCCAAAAGAAATTTTTAAGAATAATGTCGTACACTCCTTTTTTTACATTATTGTTTATATTATACAGGTTGCCAACAATTGATTGGGTGAAAAACTGTCCAATAATGTATTTTAACGTGGCAAAGGGTAAAAGATGGTGTAAAAATGATACATACGCAACATGATTGAACTTTTAAACTCTAGCTTTACATACTCTTCAAAAACAATAATATAAACACAATTACACATGAAAATAACAGTTCCTGTAAGCACGAATTAAATGGGCTAAGTTAACCACCTAGGCTTGCTTTATTAATATTTTTTATTATATTTTTTGCCCTTTTTAATGAACATTTTATATGACTTTAGTTTATTAACTTTTTCATTTGCACTGTCTACGGAGTGTTCTTTTGATATTGTTATTTAAGGCCCTCAAATTGTTCAAGTCAATAAACCTAGATGGCCCCAAGATATAGTTGAACTAGCAAGCAATAATGCTAGATCGTTCGAGGATTGTACTGGTTAGCTCGCCAACAGAACTTACTCGACAAGTTGCTAAGGACACGAAACTTGCCACGAATATCGTGATCAGGATGCCAATCAGAGACCTCATTGATAGGGTTATTGTTCATTATCAAGAATAGTTGATAGGAAACACACTAATGGCTAACAGATATATTTTCCTCGTGTTCTCGCCAACTTGGTTCAGCCCACTAGAGAAAGCTCTTCTTTCGATCGCGGTTTGAACCAGGGTTGATGCTTCACCTGGTGACAAGTTCAGTGAGTGATTTATCTGAAGCGATCAAAGCCAAAGAATTGCACGTTTGAAGCATGAGACAAAAATTGACGAGAGATTATTGGAAGACAAATTGGTGAGTATCGTTAAAATGTGGCAGCTCCACCACTAGCTGAGCTGGCAAGGAAGGAAGAAGGCAGCTGATGAACAGAGAAATTAAAGAAACCGACGCAGTACTGGAGTCTTCTGGATCGGCCACGCAGAGTTTGCTGATTCGGGCAGAACCATTGAGGACTGGAACAGTTAAAGTGGTGCTGGAAACACTTTTAGAGTCCTCTCCAAAATGCGAGATTCTTTGCAGCCGATTCAGTTCCATCTTAGAACTCGATGCTGGGAAGGCAGAGAGAGGCTGAGCGGAAGTTCAAGAAAAAGGAAAACCTATAATCTGGTAGCGAAGGTCGGCTTCACAAAGAGAGCCTGGTCTACTGGTATACTGTTCTAATGTGCTTGTTTTTGCAGTTTATATAGTGTGCATAGCATGTTTTTGCCGTCGTAAAATTAGACAACCACATCGTATTGTATGTATAAACTTATAAGAACTTCAAAACACAATCAAGTAACTCGTCTCAAAAATCAAGTTCAAGATATGGTTCGTGTTACACTAGGAAATAGCAAGGCAAAACAAGAAACTCACAAGATAATAGTCAGCAAGCCAAGTTAAAGGCCTCAGCTCAGGAAGTCTAGCTCAAAAGGATTAAGTTGTGCGAAGAATTNATCTGGTAGCGAAGGTCGGCTTCACAAAGAGAGCCTGATCTATCTACTGGTATACTGTTCTAATGTGCTTGTTTTTGCTGTTTATATAGTGTGCTTAGCATGTTTTTGCCATCGTAAAATTAGACAACCACATCGTATTGTATGTATAAACTTACTTATAAGAACTTAAAAACACAATCAAGTAACACGTCTCAAAAATCAAGTTCAAGATATGGTTCGTGTTAATTAAGAAATAGCAAGGCAAAACAAGAAACTCACAAGATAAAGAGTCAGCAAGCCAAGTTAAAGGCATCAGCTCAGGAAGTCTAGCTCAAAAGGAATAAGTTGTGCGAAGTATTACCAATAGAACCTATGCAGAAAAGCAGAAGACTGGATTAATGCCAATAAAGACCAAAAGGCGAAGATAGCTGGAGAAGTTGAGCCTGTGACGAGTAGAAGACTAGAAGGCAAGGCCGACCGCACCATAACTGTTTTACTAACGATGCATTTTGCATGATAAAATGCAGAGGAATCCTCATGCTTGACATTGGCTAGATTGACATGTTTTGTAGCCACCTATTGAACACGATTTAGTGAACATATAGAGGTGTACACTTGCGGCTTGCCATTGACAAGGGCAATTTAAAATCAAACAATAACCTAAAATAATATGAACTCAATAAAAAACACGAAATAATTTTGATCAAAGTAGTCTTGAATTAGTTGAGAAATAGTAACATGCGTCATGTGTGTTTCAAACAAAATAAATAATCAATTCAAACACATCTAAATAGGCATAATAAAATCAAACTCACATATAATACAATTTTTTTTATTCCATGAAAGAAAGTGGTGGACTCTCTTTCTTCAATGTAAATTTACTCCCACAACAAGCCAAATAAAGCTCAAATTACACTTGAACACTAAATATTTATCTGATCTCTACCATTCCAACAAGTCACAAATGTAAAATGTGCCCAAACGAAGGGCAAACAGCACAACTAGACTCCAAAGTCCCAACATAGCCCTCCTTTACCATATTTGGTCTCTACTCAACAAACTTGACAAATATATCTGTGACGCCGGATGCTTTGGAAGAATTATAGGAGAAAGGCAAAGAGGAGAAGAGGGGGAAAAGAGAGATGAAGGAGGAGAGAATAGAGAGAAGGGAGAAAATAACAATAATTCATTATCAAAGCTTTCCCAGTTCCCCTTATTACAATGCAAAAGACCCTGTTTCAAAGATCATATTCTAAGTAGCAAATATCTAATAAAAGCTATTAAATCAAGCATGATAAGCTTCCTAACATATGCCTTAAATTGGAAACTATATTAAATAAAATCTCTTCTAATATTGCATCAATCTGATCGTGTGGACTGCTTTTCACAGGCACGCTAATGCCCTTTCCTTGTTTACATGCAATCCATGCAGCCAAGATATATGATAAATATTTATGAACTTAATATACATGGGTGGCTTCATCTAAATACTTTAGTTTGACTAACAAACAAATTGACGGGATAATCTAGTAGATGAAAATACTGCTCATACAGAAGCTGCAATAGACATGTGACAAATTAATTCAATATCTAAGATGATGAAGCAGGCGGCTGGGCAGCAACAAGAAGCAGCTGCTAGATGTGATGCAATTGGGGAATGCTACAGATGCCTGCTAGATCAGGTTGTTGGCCAGAATTTGATGGGTTTTGTCATGAAAGTAGGTCAAAAGTGAGTTGAGGTAGCAAAGATCTACCACAATAGATATTTGGGCAGGGAGATATTGCTAAAGGTTGTGACTTAATGTTAAAATTTAAAACCCAAGCTTGCCATTCTTTCAAATGGGGAAATTCTCAAAGTTAAAGGAGTACTTACTAGCTATTGGAAATGATGGAAATATAATTAATCAAGATGCCTCTATTTCGGTGACCCAACCTCACGAGGAGCAGGGTAAGACTAGACATGCCAATATAGCTTGTAGATTATTAAAAGGTATGAAGACGAAGAAAATTCAAATCATATCAGCAAAGGCCTTACTATTGAGCTTGAAAATTGCACATTGATCTGAAAAGACTACCCTCCAAATATGGCTTGGGAAGGAATTTTTTCAAGGCAGTTACAGGTGAGTAGTAATGGTTAAACGTGAGTACATTCCTACTCCAACATGTGAACGACATAGCTATTTACAACTGAAGTTTGAGGAGTGATATGATCCCCACCCCCAACCCCCCCAAACTCATCCCTACCCCAACATGCCTCATACATGTCAAGCTGCCCGGGCTTCAGTGAACTAGTAGATATCTCTAAATATATACGCACTCACTTTACTAGCTTGTAACTCCAATATTACTCATTACACATCCTAATAATTCCAAATTACCCTCAAATTTACTTCACTGCCACAACATTTTCACCCACTGTCTCAGCATCCACCATTACTCGTTTGGAATTGTTGATTGGAAACTGCAACAACCCAGAAATGACCCGGTCAGTGTCATTCATTGCAGCCACCATAATGCTGGAAGGAAAAAGACAAGCAAAACAACACACAAAACAATCTTAACTAGTACCACTTTAAAACATTGATCGACCATTTCAATTAATCAATATAGTAACAAAGCATAAAAATTACCAGTTTAGTTCACCAATCTCCAAGAAACCCCAGCACTCCCAAGACCACAACTATCAAGCTATAAAAATGACGTCCTGTTCTGGTACAAGAAATATCAAACAATTGTCAGCACGAATAAGTAGCTCAATCCAACAGAGCACACTAACTCTAAAGCACGATTTTCTTTTAACAAATAAAGTTAAGGTTGGATATTTACTCTGAAGTCTGAACCTTCCCACAGCGCATCCCACAAAACTAAGGAACAACTCATGAGGTATCATCTACAATCATCGAAACTTGCCCCCAATGTAACAAACATATGTTTGCAATTGCTTCAAAAAGTATCATCCATGATCCAACTAAATTTACCAGAACTGAAAAATAAAGTTAATTACAGTAGACCAATAAATGTTAAATAGAACAGCATTGTAAATAATGAACCCGATCAAGAACTACAAGAATTCAACTCAGTTAACGAATTAAGCTAGAGTTCCAAAATTTGCCCACGGAAAAACTATGAGATAAAAAAATTGTATTGCATTCAAATCCAACTTCTTAGTTATCAACCACAGTACTGCCAAACCGAAGCCAAGGTAGAAATCAAACCCAATGAATCCAATTTTTATCCCAACGAAATATCAATAATAGTATTAGGTAGTGAAAAAAAGAACACTACAGAATAATGAAGCTCATACAAAATAACGGAAACAGAATTTCATTAACTGAAGAAACAGATTAAGGATCTAAGACAGATCAAAGTACAATCATGTAAAACCTAATACCGACCCTTCCCCTAACAAAATCCCACATTTATACAAAACTTCACCACCACCCAAACCCAAATTCTCCAACCCTACCTAGCTATTTAACCACCAAAGCCATATAAGGTCCTCCCCTGCCTCTTGAGGGCGTACACAACGTCCATGGCCGTCACGGTTTTACGGCGAGCATGCTCAGTGTAGGTTACAGCATCACGGATAACATTCTCAAGGAAGATCTTGAGGACGCCACGTGTCTCCTCGTAAATAAGACCACTGATACGTTTTACTCCTCCACGGCGAGCCAAACGACGAATCGCCGGCTTCGTGATGCCCTGAATGTTATCCCTCAGCACTTTACGGTGGCGCTTGGCACCGCCCTTTCCCAAACCCTT
>CAIGRL010297451.1:0-10814 GCA_903798325.1 Fraxinus xanthoxyloides
TGCTGATGATATGATCATATTCGCCAACGGTCAGAAACAGTCTATCAGGAGAATTCTTGGTTGTCTAGAGCATTATGAGGGGGTTTTTGGTCAGTTGGTGAATAGAGACAAGAGCGGACTCATACTACCCAAACGGGCATCTATTAGTTAGATCAGATGACTAGAGATTTTGACTGGTTTTCGACACCAGCAGCATTCTTTCACTTACCTAGGAGTCCCCATATTCAAGGGGGCCCAGAGGAGTTTCATTTATGATGACCTTATCTAGAAGGTCAGGAACAGGATCTCAGGTTGGGCTTCACGTATTCTATCATATGGGGGTCGTATAACTTTGCTGAGATCAGTACTTTCCTCCATGCCATTATACATTCTTCAAATCATGCAACCTTCTAAAACTATCCTGAAGAAACTAGAGAACATCTTTGCGCGATTCCTGTGGGATTCCAAAGATAGGCGCGTCGTTTACATTGGCGGAGCTGGAAGGAGATTTGTCTTCCTACTGATGAAGGTGGTCTAGGCTTTAGGAGATTACAAGATGTGGAGGACACCATCGCCATAAAGCTCCAGTGGTTGTTCCATTCTCAGATATCTCTTTGGGCCCAATTCTTACAGGGCAAGTATTGTATGGGGACACACCCTTTATTTGTAATAGTTCATTACTCAGCTTCTCCTATCTGGAAGAGGTTGAAATTAGTTGGGCACGAACAGAGCCATTCATTGCTCGGCACCTTGGTGTAGATTAAATTTTTTTTTTTTTGGCATGACTGATGGATAGGTGAGACCACTTTGGCATCTCTATTCCCACACCGGCAGCACACATCTGCGAGGGTGCATGATTTTTTTGATGATACTGGGTGGAATATTGGACGTTTATTACTGGTTCTCCCTTCTCTGGTGGTGAGCAGATAGGGGCTATACCTTTATGTACGATACTCCTGATCGAATTGTTTGGCGAAATACATCAGATAGTAGCTTCACTACAAAATCCAGTTGGCAACTCGTACGGTCGCGACGCCAATATTAGGATTCATACCGATTATTATGGAGCTCCATTTTGCCCGTCATGTCTCATTCTTCTTCTGGAGACTATGGCATGACCTCATTCGAGTAGATGTGGTTATTTAGGGGAGGATTGGATGCTGATGGCTTCTCGCGCCAATGTCGTTCCGAGACTGAGACTATCAATCATATTTTCACTGGCAGTAGCATCTCCAATCAGGTATGGCAACATTTTGGAGATATTTTTAGATACCTATGAATTCAGAAGAGGGAGTCAAACAGAGATTCCAGAGATGGAGGTATTTGGGACATTATGTTCATTGCGGACACATTCGTATCATCATTCCTCTACTAATATTTTTGTACATTTGGACAGCAAGGAATGATGCGAAGCATAGGGGTATTCGTATTGTAGACAACCAAACGTATCATTTGGAGGGTTTATGGCATGATCTTTTTTTTCATATGGGAGGACTGCTTCGAGTGATGCATTGGCAAGGGGATTTGACACTTGCACCCATATTTGGTATTTTTATGGACCCCCATCTCTATATCTCCCTATTCTAGTTTGGTGGCGTACTCCATCACTCGGATCTGTCAAGATCAATACTGATGGATGCGTTAATGATGGGTTTACGAGTAGGGGAGGCATCATTAGAGACCACGCATGACACTGTATTAGGGCTTTCTCAACTTCGTATGGACCATGCTTGATATTAGAGGCTGAGCTCCGGGCTATTCTTGATGGGATTTTACTAGCTCATGGTCTTGGGTTTTCAGCGATTGAGGTAGAATCTGATTCTACAGTAGCTATTCACTGCATCACAAGAGGAGGAGGACCTTGGGCTATTCAGGGGACGTATCATTCACTGCATCACAAGAGGAGGAGGACCTTGGGCTATTCAGGGGACGTATCACAGATATCATATCCTTTGACAGAGATACAATTTCTCTTGCAGATGCTCTTACTGCAGAGGGTTGGGATCACTGATGGTATCAGATATATTGNAGCTCATGGTCTTGGGTTTTCAGCGATTGAGGTAGAATCTGATTCTACAGTAGCTATTCACTGCATCACAAGAGGAGGAGGACCTTGGGCTATTCAGGGGACGTATCATTCACTGCATCACAAGAGGAGGAGGACCTTGGGCTATTCAGGGGACGTATCACAGATATCATATCCTTTGACAGAGATACAATTTCTCTTGCAGATGCTCTTACTGCAGAGGGTTGGGATCACTGATGGTATCAGATATATTGACCACATGACCTACCACGACATATTGACAGACATGAATTACCCAGTGTCAAAGTTTAATTTTGATTTTATTTCCAATTTTTATTTTTGCCTGGATTTACAGTTGTTCTTATTGTAAATGAAGTAGTACTTCCTCATTTACTGTTTTAATTTTCGTCATTTATTTTTATTGTAAGGGAAGTAGTACTTTCTCAATTTTTGCTTTCATTATTTTCATGTAATCATGGTATTCCTCCGCCATAAGTGAAGGAAAATTAATAAAATCTCGGAGGTCCCGCCCTCCTTTAACTAAAAAAAAGGAATCCTTCCTTATTTTTGAGGAAACCAACCAACTCTCCCTCGTTTTGGTTATTTATTTAGTGTACGAATCTAAGAATGTGTTCCATAAGGACATACCAAGTGGGTTACCATCCATTAGAGGGATTGAGTATCAAATTGAATTTGTACTTAGAGTGGTTATTCCAAACCGACCAACATAAATGAATATTCTCGAAGAGACAAAGGAGTTTCAAAAGCAAGTTGAAGAGTTGATGGGAAAGGGTATAAGAGGGAGACCATGAGTCCATGTGTGATGCCATTACTACTTGTGTCTATAAAGGATGGGACATGGAGGATGTATATTAATTGCAGGGCAATCAACAACATAATGGTAAAGTATCACCGTCTCATACTAGGGTTAGATGATATATTTGATGAATTGCATATGTCATGTATTTTTAATAAAATAGATCTTAAAAATGGTTATACCAAATTAGATTGAAAGAAGGAGATGAATGAATGAAAAAAAAAAATGCTTTCAAGAATAAATATAAATTGTATGAGTAGTTAATTATATCATTTGGTCTTACTAATGTACTTAGTACTTTCATGAGATTAATAAACCATGTTTTACGTGCATTCATAAGAAATTTTTTAGTAGTTTATTTTTATGATATTTTAGTATATAGCGAAAGTTTAGATTAGCATGTTGAATATTTGAAATGTGTTCTTATTGTTTTGAGATAAGAAAAATTTTATAGTAATTTTAAGAGGTGTACTTTTGCATGGAAAAAAGAATTTTTTTTAGTTATGATGTTAGTACAAATAGGTATTGAAGTGGATGAAGAGAATTTAAGCCATCAAGAAGTGTCCAACGTTAAAAAATAACCTAGGTGAGAAACTTTCATGGTTTAGCTAGTTTTTATAGGTTTTGTTAGAGATTTTAGCACACTTGTCACTCCACTCACTGGAATTGTGAAAAAAAGTACTGGATTTTATTGAGGAAATTGAATAAGAACATGCATTTAATATTATTAAAGATATGGAACTATACCTATTTTAGCACTACCTAACTTTAACAAAAGTTTTGAGTTTGATATTGTGCATGGTTTTAATCCACTAGCCCATCTGGTTTTAATTCATTTACCTATTGATGAAAGAGGTAATTTACATGGAAAGAAGAAGACTGAGTTGGGAAGATCAATCTATGAGGATGTTTGTTTTCAAACTGAAAAGAATAATGAATATTATGCTTCTCAAGCTAATAAAGGAAAAAGATGCATGATATTTGAACTAGGTGATCGGGCTCTGCTTAACAAGCAAAAAGAATGTTTTCCAGCCCAAAGAGGGTCTAAATTGCATCCAGAGGAGGTTGATGTTTCAAGTCCTTGAGAAAATTAATGATAATGCTTACAAACTAGAATTTCCATGTGAGTACAATGTGTTTGCTAATTTTAATGTTAATGATCTTTCTATCTTTGATGCAAGTGAAGATTCAAAAAGTCAAATCATTTTGAAGAGGCGGGGAATGATTAGAATCATTGATACGAACCCACTTAACAATTGAAACTACGAATTCACGACACATTAGATCAAACCCAAGAGAGTCAAGAACCAACATTTGAAAGAAAGCTCAACCCAATATCTTGCCCCCGTGATCACAAATTTATGAACCTTACTTGAATTGTTGAACGCTACAAGAATTTAATTCATGATAAGTTCGGAATTAATTGGATGAAGAACAAGAAGAAAGCAATATGCCTTGCAATTATTCTCTCAATAATTGTGTTTTTATAATGAATGGAATGAGCCTTATTTATATGGAACCCATAAAACCTGCTTAAAATGGAATTAATCTCTAAAAATAACAAAAAATATCACAAAATAGAAATTTAACTAATTACACGGAACTTGGGAAAATATACGTATAGAAATGTATTATGCGGTCGCATAGTGAAACCACATGTGGTCGAATAGGCCATTCAGCAACATTCAACCTAACTTTGGTATAAGTACATGCGGCCGCATCCAGGTTTGTACTATGCGGTTGCATAGCAGTCCGTCATGCCTCCAAGTTTTGAATTCTTAATTCCAACGCATTCCAACTTGTTTCTGCTTCCATGCCTAATATAGAACTTGATATTTGGCTAGTTAACTTCACTTTCTTGGACTCTATAACTTGAACAAGTGGTTGCATGGCTTCATTGACTCTATTTGATCTTGAATTTTCCCTTAGCCTCTTCTCAACATATCGATCCTTGGATAGCTTGTTGCCTTCCTTGGATCTCATCATTCCCTCCCTCTTCGGAATGATTTGACCTTGAATCTATACCTGTATTAAAGAGTGCAAGATAAAAACAACGAAAATCTAAATTATTATAAACTTACCTTGCATATTCAAATTGTAGCCATTGGTTTCAATCTTTGCAATAACGAAGAATGGTTCATCTTCTCTAGGATGTAATCTTGACTTTCTTTCCATTCGAACAAACCATTTTTACCTAAGCACCCAAACCCAATCATCTGATTCGAATACTTTACGCTTCTTTCTTTGGCTACCTTGAGATACATATAATTTAATCCTCTACTTTCCATCTAAATTACCACTTACAATAATAATTAAAGGAATTAAATCAAACGAAGTTAATGGACTTAAATCGTAAACCATATCACATAGTAGAAGTAGTAGAGGATACTAAATTGGTTTCCAACATATTCCATAAATTCGATGCAAAATAGTTAAGGATTTCAACATTGAAATCTAAATTGTCATACCTCAAATCACTAACGATGCACCCCAATTGTTTATCATGCTCAATTAATTTCTTGCAACGTACTAGAATATCATTGACTAGTAATTGATTGCCTATGAATGTATATAACAAATGACTTATTACTCTCATAGAAATAATAGATGTATTAATATGTGTAAAAGTATTGTCCCATGTGAAAAAATATTACTATATGCTAGACCATCATCTAACATATGTATGGGGTATTGATTCGTTAGCATGCCATAGTTAATACTTCTTTTTCAATGCTCATCAAATTCTCCACTTGCATCGAATCAATTGGAAACTCAGTGGTGGATGGTATGCCACTAAATAAGTCTTCATGGAACGAGTCTTTGAGTTCCTACAATAAAGACTATCCAAACTAGGAAAGGTTTTGTTAGTTCTCACTAAAACCCTCTCAATCTCACTATTTTTTTGTATAGAAACTCACTTTTGATTTTTCTTTCCTCTCAATGGACTCTCTTTCTTTTCTCTCTTGTGGCTCTACTATTTTTCCTCATAATTAGCCACCTCACTATATTCTCTCTTAATCTTCTTTCACCTTTCTTTGTTTTTCTTTTCTTCGTCATCTTTCAATCTCAATTGGTCGTCTATACTTGTGGTGTTAATGGTACAAGAGTAACAACTCTCCCATCTTTTACAAAGTTGTACCTATTCTTGAATCCATCATGTTTCACCTTCCTATCATACTTCAATGGCCTTCCCAACAAAATGTTACCAGCATCCATAGGACATCACACATCAATAAATCGCTGTACCTCCCAATTGAGCAATTCAACAAAACTTGCCTACTATATACCGTAACCTCTCCACATTCATCTAACCACTGCAATTTATAAGGTTTATGATATTTTATCGAAGTCAATCTCAATTTCTCAACAAGTGTAATATAGCAATATTAGTACAACTACCTCCTATCAATAATCAAACTACATACCTTAAATTTGGCATGGCATCTTGTATGAAAGACGTTCTCCCGTTGCTATATCACATCGTCCAATTTAATTGGTGTATTGAGAGCACGCATCGCCACAAGTAACCTCCTCCTAGTGAGTACTCTACTCTATCACCATCACTAGCATCCTCTCATGTGTGCATATCATCACCATCACTATCACTCACCACTTTTTGATTATCACACAAACTCATTGCTTTTTTTTTTGACATTGAGAAGTTGTGGGCCGATCCCAAACACTTAAAGTATTTGATATCCCGGTTCTTAGAAGGTTGGGAATCCATTTTGGGTGTAATTTTGTTAGCAACTTCCTCCTTTCCCTTTGGTAGTTCAGTCTTACTACTCGAAACAGTCTCATCACCTCTATTATCATTCCTCTTCAATTTCCAAGAAAAGTTAGAACCTAATGAATATATAGTTGTATCCTTCCTCTTCAATTGAGTCTCTACCTTCATAACTACATCCAACTTCACATAATGTTACAACTCTACCACATTAGCTACTTCCTATTCAAACCATTCAAAAACCAGGCCATGATAGCCTCCGTATCCTTCTCAATCATAACAATTTCCATCTCCTTGTGATAATCCTCCACACTTCTAGACCCTTGATAAAGGCTTTGTAATTTTTGATAAAGATCCATATAGTAATTATTAGGAACGAACCTTTTCCTGATAATAGCTTTCAATTCTTCCCATGTTTCAATAAGCCTCTCATGATTCCTCCTCTAGATGTTGCAATTTGATCCCACCAAATTATAGCATTATCAATAAACTCAACGACAGCAAGTTTTACTTTCTTCTCCTCCAAGTAGTTATGGAAATCAAATATAAGCTCTATCTTTTTTTCCCAATTCAAATATGCCTCCGGATCGCTTCTTCCTTTGAATGGAGGAATTGTCATTTTAATATTACCCATATTCCTGTTAACACCATCTCCAAAATAATCAATAATCCTCTTATCATATCTATCTCATCTATTCCCCACCCTTCCTATTTCAGCCTCCACCAATGCATCATCATCAATCTCATTACCTACTTCATTTTCACCACCAATATCTGCTCTACGATCCCGCCTACCTTGCCTCCTTGTGTAAGGAACTTCTTTAGGTTGTTCCCTACGTAAATTAACAAACAATGTGTCTTGCCTCTCCATCCATGCCTTTTCTCTTTCCATTCTATCTCCCATATCACCAAACAATCTTTCAAATCGTAATATCATCTCCTCCGTCATGATGACTTAACTATTATTCATACTTTTGATGTAGAATCTTCTTTGTAAAACATCCTCAATCTATTTTAATATTTGTCTAACGTCTGTACACTTGTGTATCACTCGATTTGTCTTTTTTGCTCTATTAGTCTCACCACTTTGTATTTTCCCACTCATTGCTTTCTTGCAAGTACTTTAAAAAATTAATTCGATCTCAATCAAAAAATTCAACCCTTGTTGAGTTCAAACAAAGAATTGAGTAAGGGAAGTGGACTAGAATGATTTAACAAAGCATGAATTTGATCTTCAAACGAAACGCTAAGGATAAATTCAAGAAAGTATTTCTTCAATTCGGCATGTACACTTTTTCTTAAGTGCGTGAAAATTCAACAAAAGACTCAAAATTTTGAAACAGAATTGATTTTGGCACTAATTTAGCACACAACGACGTTTGAGTTTTTTTGTACTTTAATTAGATTGATTGACTCAAATATGAAGAACGAAGATAAGGACTCAAACAAAAAAAAACAATTAATTAAACGATATAACCTTGTTTTTTGGAGCCAAGCTCTGATACCAACAAATGCAAACCCATGTAGCAATTGAAAATATGAAACCCACGACAGATTAGATCAAACCCAAGAAAGTCAAGAATCAATATTTGAAAGAAAGTTCAACCCAATAAATTATTGAACCAAAGAACCAAGATAATTGCAACAATATCTTTATCACATTATCACAAAATTTTTGAACATTACTTGAATTTTTGAACACCACAAGAATTCAATTCTTGATAAGTTCTTAATTAGTTGGATAAAGAACGAGAAGTAAGCAATATGCCTTGCAATTAATCTCTTAATAATTGTGTATTTTTAAAATGAATGGAATGAGTCTCATTTATATAGAACCCATAAAACTTACTTAAAACGGAATTAAATTTAAAAATTAAAAAAGATATCACAAAATAGATTTTTAACTAATTGCGCAAAATTTGGAAAAATATGCATCCAGAAATGTACTATGGGGCCGCAAAGTGAAGCTGCATGAGGTCTCATGGGCCATTCAACAACCTTCTACCTGATTTCGGTATAGGTACATACGGTCGTATCCAGGTTTGTACTATGTGGTCGCATAATAGTCCGTCTTGCCTCCATGTTTTGAGTTCTTGATTCCAATGCATCCCAAATTCTTTTTGCACCCATACCCGATATAGAACTTGGTTTTTGTCTTATTAACTTAACCCTCTTGAACTCCATAACTTGAACACGTGATTGCATGGATTCAATGACTCTATTTGATCTCAAATTTGCCCTTAGCCTTTCCGCAACATACATCGAACCCTAGATAGCTTGTTGCCTTCCTTGGATCCTATCAATCATTGTAAGCAAACAAGCTAGTAAGGATCCATTGAATGTTCTATAGCGACTGATAAATAGGTTAGGAGAAGAAGATCAAGAAATTCATGTAAGGACTTGTTCAAGCTACATTTGTTAAGAGTTCAATAGCAACATGTAAGGCACCAAGTTTCAAGATGAGCATAAAGAAGGACCAACCTTAGTGCATTTAATTCAAGCCAAGGTGGAAGAAGTCGAACTGGGAGCCTTGCCGATATATTGTAGATCTCTATGGTATATTTTAAACAGTAATGAGCCTTTTTATCGTGATCAATTAGAAGAGAAAACCTAAACAAGTTATAAAAGCGAATGAATAAGAAGGATGTACGAAAACGCGCTTAGTTTTCTAGCTTAGTTGTCGGATTTTCATTTATGAGGACAATCTGAAAGCATTTTTCGCTTAAGTACATTTTTGTTGGATTACTGTCAAAGTTTTAGGGTCAAATTCCGTTCTATTGGGATCCGTTTGAACGTTTTTCTATTTTTAGTATAAAAGTATTTTCGTTATTTTTCCAGTATTTTAGTTTTATTCAGATTCGTTTTATAGTTTTCTAATTTATTTGAATTTGTCTACGGAATCAAGATTACGTTTTGATTAAAATTTATTTTGAGTCAGCCTATATTGAAAGATTATAAAGTGGGGATTTGTTTTCAATCTTCTTCTTAATTAAATTATTCAGAACTTATCAAAGATTTTCAATTTTTATGACGTTCAACCCTTACAACCTTGATTCTTGATTCAAGAAATTGTTGGATCAAAGTTATAACTCTGATTTTAACTTTCTTAGGGTTCGTATCAAATCTTGTGTGGGTTTCAGGGTACATCTTGCAATGGCATTCACATTATAAACCTATGTTTGGCTATTGTTTATATTTTTTTCATAAATAATCAAATCACTTTTTATCCTCAATAGAGTGAGACCCACATTATTATTCAATATTTGACTAATCTCAATTATTGAAAAATTTAAACAACGTTGAATTTCTTTCATTATTTTACATTTTGTTAGGTATCTGTCTTCTCCAAGACCTCACTACTGAAAATTCTATTTCATACAATTATTTCGTCATCTTGATTAACCCCTTTCATAGAAATTAACTATATTAATAATTTGATGGCGATAAAGAATTATTAGTTGACATGGATAGACTAACTAGTAGGATTGATTGACTAGTCAAACTTTAAGGCTAAAAGAATTTCTTGATTAAATACCTACATGAGACCATACCCGGACGTTGTATCGATCGTGATCTACCTTGCACCTATGTGAGAGCATATAATTTTGACTAAATAAGAATTTCAGCAAAGAACAATTTGAGATATATCTAGAAACTATAACAAGAATTATTTAGAAAATAAAAATATTTTTTTATTCAATAACTCAAGATTTTTACTAGTGTTAACGTATATATTATAATAACAAAACAAAAATTTAGAATACCTAAATTTTATTTGATTTCTTGATTGGATCTGAATCATGGATTTTAGGCTATTTAATTCAAGAACTTGATGCTCTTAACCTTCAAATCTTTTATGGTATTCCATAAAGTGTAGACTATATCAACATATGGGCATATTTTCAATTAAATTTAAACATAATTTTAGACAGGATGGAACAAGAAAAATAAAAATAAAAAATAAAATATTTTATTCTATTTTTCTTAAGAGGAAAAACAACATTAGGATTTTCTGTAATGCTTTGATCTTGTGTATATTTAGCAAAAGGGCGGTTCAATTCAAGTCTAATTATATCATAATTGAGTTAATTGCATATATAGTCCCTGGACTTTGATTACAATTACAATTAAGTTCAATACATATATCAGTGTTCTAAAACGCGTAATGCGTAGAACGCGTAGAAGTCAAGCTATAAGCTATGCGAGTTTAAACGAGGCATATCCGTAAAAAAACATAAAAGGACGTTTTCTTATTTTAATATTAT
>CAIGRL010297472.1:0-10685 GCA_903798325.1 Fraxinus xanthoxyloides
AAATATAAAGAGACTATATATATACTAAAATAAATGAAACTAAAAAGATTATTCTACCATCAATAAATAATAAACAAAATAACTTATATTTCCTAACAGAAAAAAAGAAACATTTTTTGCAATATACTTATTTATAATTGGATCTACGGAGGAACGTTGAATTAAAGAAGGTAGTAAACATTTGAGTTTAATGATGCCATTTAGAAATGCAAGGTCTAATACTAAATACCAATCTTGTATTATTTGGTGAATGACTCTACGATCTCTTTGTAAATTCATTTTTCAACCACATACTGCGTATTATCAACTTGTTGACCGCTCATTTCTATATATTTATAATCGAACCGTTCATAAATTCTTCCTAAATGAGGCTACATATTGAAGTTCCGCTTTATATGCCATCAAATGTTCTTCACTTTACATCTTTTAGAGCATATTTGGCACCATGGAATAAATATATGCGGGGTTAAAATTAGCATTTAAATAAATAATTTTATTCTTCTATAATAAGTTAAGGTTTGAGATGAGGTGATTAAAAAAAAAAAAAGTTTTTTTTGTTATCCTTCTATTTATTTACGTACAAACATGTCATAAAAATGTTAATTGTGTGAATTATTGCTCCTTTTGCAGTGGATTATAACATCTATATTCTTTAAGCTACGTCCTATCATTGCATGTTTCTACGTCTTTTCTGCTGAATTCATGGGAAGGTGTTGCGTTTCTATGTTTTACCAAATGCAATAGTCCGATGGACTTGTTGAATTCAAATGAATAAGCTACGGTTTGGGGTAGCTTAAAATATAGATTTTAAAAATGTAAAAATAAATATTTCAATCACACATTTTATCAACTTTTATCTAAATATACTAAAAAATGGCTACACGGAACAAGGGCTAAGTTTTAGATGCACCTGATTAACATGGTGTTGGAGAGTGTTAGATTTTAGACTCGTCACTGACTTATCAAAATTATTTATGTAATAGGCCTTAAATAAGTTTTTATCCCTATTTGGTACCCATTCTCATCTCATTCTCATTTTTTTCTTTCTTCATTTCAACCACACGTTTTCCCAATAAAATAATACTACACACAAATCTAAAACTTTTCATTATTTTTCCACCACACATTCTCCCATCAATCACTATTCTAAAAATTCTATTCTCCAAAAAAATGGATGTCAAACACCTTATTTATGTGAAGGGTTGCATTAAAGATAATCTAAATAAATAAGTATAATTTTCTCTTTATAAATTTAAGCTTTTAGACAAAATAATTTCTTAACAACAAAAAAATAAAAAAATTGTTAATTATTCTTGGCAACAGAATTAATTAGTACAAGCTTGTCATAAAGTGTGTGTAGAGACCGCAGCGAGCCTGGTAGCAAGACCCCAATTTACGTAGTCATGCATGCCAACTAGTAAAACTTTGAATGTTTTTTGTGGTCAGCAGCAATTTTTCCTCATTTTGCACTGTATATTGACTGCTTTCTCTTTTAAGCTACGTAGTATTGTCATTCAATCGGAGCTATGATTTTTCTCGAAATTAATTATAAGATCTAGAAATTGATCGAGTTTAAGCAAGATTTGTTGTTCAACTTCTTTTTCATTCAATTAATAAGAATCACGTTGAAAAATATTGTAATCCGATTTTTATTTGGTCTGCGGTTCGCAAAGACAAGAATTAATATTTGATATTGTTCATCCAAAAAAATGGTGTGGAATTTTTTAGTACTCTATGTACGGGGGGTTGATAGAATTTTATTTTTAAAAAAAATAGTTCAATAGAATATTGTGAATAAGCTTTCCTTTAAAAATCCCATATTTTATTGTTGCAATTTGGTTTAAAAAATGAAATTAAGTATGGAAAAGTAATTTTCGTGTCAAATTCGACCAAATATTCGGACTTTATCCAATTGTCAAATTATGAATGTAAAAGGGCTAACTTATTTTGTTCGTCGAATAGATCGTCGTGATATATTTGGAATCTCAAAATTAATTTCAAATGAATGAGAAATTGTGGCCCAAAGTCGGATAGAAAAGAGGAAATACGGGCTAACAAATGACTATCTCCATCCTTCGTTTCGCTCGAATGAGAGGTCACCGACAGTAGATACTGCGACCTTGGCAAAAGTTGTTGATTTTGGAGTGTGGCATATCACTCACAACATTTCCTTTTCTTTATAAAGGATCATTTGGACGTCCATTAAACATCCCAAATCATTTGCATTGAGCATTACATCAAAAACTCTTGCAAAATGCTCTTCAAAAGTCATTCTAAAATCATTTTCATGTAAAGAAAAATTTCGTTTTAAGTTCGCTGTTACTTGTGGTTTGAAGTGCTTCTACCACAAATTGTATTTGTTGTATCTTGAGAGACAAGTTCCGTAGTCGTAGCACCGTTGCGATGTAATATTGTTTTAAGGAGCTTGCTTCAGATTTCGGTTTTTCATTTTATTTTTCTTCTTCTTATCTACTTTCTTTCCATTTTCTAGAGTTTAACTACGTTTCCGCGAATTAGAATTAATTATTTCCTTGTTTTAAACAACCATTTACATATACTACCATTCTAACATTTATTTATTTTGAAAATTAAAAGATATACAAGTTTACGATGTAAAATTTGGAAACTAAAGAGCAAACGAAATAAGAGTGTGTTTGATTGACTTTATTTTTCTTAGAAAATGTTATTTGTCCACCTAAATTCCTACTTTTAAAGTGTTTGATTGACATTTTCTTCATGAAAAATATTTTTCAAAAAATTGGTCAGGTGATCATATTTTTCTTAGAAGTAAGGAAAACATTTTTCTAAGGAGGGATATGTTTTTATTTTCTAGGGAATTCACTATGTTTCTCTCTCATCTACCCCCTTTCTTTTATTTATCGACCAATAACAGATAAACAAATATAACATTTTTAAGTTAAAAATTAGACTAATCAAACATATTTAAATTAATAATTTTCATGCAAATGAATTTTAGACAATTCAATTATCTAAATTTATTTCCTTTTTATACAAATTATATGATTGAAATCAAATAGACCCTAAGATCTATATCTCATTTGTCCTCGTAAAGCTCCTCGTTATGAGCGTGTTTCACAATTCTTGAGTTTTGCTTGTTACGTATAAGTCTTTCTTTAAATTATAATTAAATAATAAACCACCAAAGGACTACATACAAGCCCATGGTATCAAGATAAACATTAAATAAAAATAAAACTAGCCGCAGCAAGTTCAACAACTTGTTGATGGTGAAATTTCATATGAACACTTCGAACATATTAATTAATATAATTAAACTATTGTTTTACTTGTCTTCTTTTATAACCTAATGTGCATTTTATATTATTGTTGTAAATTTCACTCACAAGTCGCATTGTATCATCAGGATGCATGTACACATGTTTGACTTTGTACAATTTCAAAATGTTGACCAGATTTTTAATTTCATTTCAAGAGTCAAAGTGTTTATATTGAAGGCCACAAGTCAAGGTCAAGACTCTAGTTAATTGAATAATTTTGTGCAAATATTAATGTGTTTGAATTTGTATAAACTCTTAAGAAAATTACTTGATAATGTAGTTTGCAACATTTAAAATGAGGCAGGTTGGTTTTTATTTTATTTATATTTTTTTTTGGTTGAGCTTACCATTTATTAGTCTAACAAAACATCCTCTTTTAATTAATATTGGTTTATAATGAGAAATTATATACATATAATAAGAATCATTGACCCTATTTTTTTCCAAGGTTGAGGTAAAATAAAAAATAAAAAAATGCCTCGTTAATTTCCTAGCAATTTTGCTGAAATTAACTACATACATGCATACATATAATGCAGAAAAATCCAAACACTTTACCTATTTATTGTCGAGGGATATGGTTATAAAGTAAGTAATAAATGCAAGTTCTTGAGGCCTAAGCTACTCCTATTAATATTGATCGTGTATGATGAAATTTCAAGTCTTAATATCATATCAGAATCCGACAAATTCGAATGAGCAAATGAAATTTAAGATTGGTGGTGTCAAATAAGCTATCATCTTACGAGGAATGATAAGAAGTAAATCCTACAATAGATACAGATAAAAATAAATAACCAAACATATAAGAGATTGAAATAACCTCTTAATAATATTGATATTTTTAAGATATAAATTGAAATCTTAATATTTATACTATCTTCAAATAATGAAGCCAGGTTTGTTAACAAAAAGCAGCACATTATTGGTAATTGCAATGGATGGCAAGAGAAAATCTTGAATTCGACAAGAATGAAGCGTACACTCTTCCATTTTCCATATCATCATCATGCCTATTGACAAACTTTATTTCATTTCCTTAGAGTTTCTTCTTATTTTCTTGGATGTTTCCTCTTTCTTTTTCTTTCTTTATATCTCTATTTTTTTGTGATTTTTTTCCTATTTCCATCTCATTGGCTGCCTAAAACTAGCTAAGCCATCACAACCAAATGAGAACGAGAGGTTCGTGCATATTTTCCACACTCTCTTTCTCTTTCTTTCTATGTGGAAATGGAGAGACACCTGTATATTCGCGCGATGAATAGTCGCTTTTAGTTGAAATGAATACGTTTACCAGAATACAAGAATTTCTATGTTGAATAAACAAATCTTCCATTTTTGTGTTGTAGTAAAAGAATAACTATGAGAAATTACAAGTGCAAGGTTCTCTTGCATATCTATTTCCATGGCTGAGTAAAGTTATGTAATTGGTGTGATGAACAGATCAAATGATCTTATAAGGTTTTGTTTGGCACATAATAAAATTGTATAAAAAAATTAACGTAAAATTGTAATGAATTCTGCTAGATGAATGTCATTGCGCTATGAATCACAGAGCATGGAGATGAGTTGTGACCTGATAATTAAGGAAAGATACAATAAAATGATATTCCTTTAGACCAAAAATAAAAGAATGCTATACATCTTAATCTGTCATGATACCATCTAATTACTAGTACTATCCATATATTATAATTTTTAACTAAATTCCTCATTGAGCCCCTGTTTGAGCCTCATTCTCATTTTTATATCATTTTCATCCATACATTATTCAATAAAATAATATTTTTCATCACATCAATAATTTTTCTTTTTTTTCCAATCACACATTCTCTATCAATGTACTGTTCCAGAATACATTCTTCTAAAATAATGTAACTCAAACACACTCTAAGTCTATTTCGATGCACCAAGTGCAACATAAATGAATAGTAATTAACGAGATATACAATATATATTTACAACTTAAATTAATATTTATTAAAATGTTCGAATTACATAAAATTTGAGTAATTAAAATTTGGACTTTAAATTTGAAGAAGAACTGAAGTTGCACCGAAGTTTATGAATCATTTGTAAGAAATTTCCATTCTATAAGAATATAATTACTAGCTAATTCCCATTAATTAGTTTTATAAAACAAAAAATTGAAAATCAAGGAATGCATTTACTTATTCTTCCAGCATAAGCCTCATTTAGTCAACTCACGTGCTATTAATAGGGCCCACCTGTCCTTATTTCTCATGCAAAATTCCTATAAATACCTATGTTTCCTACGTTCAAACTCCATCATCCATCATCTAATTATCAAGTAAACCTTGAGCACATATAATTATGTCTGTATACTCCAAGAAGATTGGCATTGTTGGTGGTGGCATTAGCGGCGTAGCAGCCGCCAAACAGCTATCGAAACACGAGCCGGTTGTGTTCGAAGCCACCGACTCTCTTGGAGGAGTTTGGAAACATTGTTCTTATAGGTCTACAAAACTCCAAACCCCTCGTTGTGACTATGAATTCTCAGATTTTCCTTGGGAACAAAGAGACAATTCGAGTTTCCCGTATTCTGGGGAAATTCTCGATTACTTGTACTCTTATGCTGAGCATTTTGATGTGCTTAAATTTGTAAAATTTAACACAAAGGTGGTCGAAATCCGGTTCATCGGTGACTGCGAATCGAAATCTGATGAATATGGAATCCCCTTGCCTGGAAAACCGGTCTGGGAAGTTGGTGTTCAGACCAATAATTCCCAATCCATTCAGGTATTTGCAAGGAAAAATTATTTGATTTATGTGGGAATCCTTGCATTCACAAGTATTAATTTTGTGCATTAATTACGAAGTTATATTTTGCTTTGCATTAATTTGACCACTTCTGCAGTGGTATGCATTTGAGTTTCTGGTGATCTGCACCGGAAAATATGGCGATATCCCTGTGATACCGAAATTCCCACATGACAAAGGCCCTCAAGTGTTTCAAGGACAAGTTTTGCATACTCTTGATTATTGCAAGCTTAACCAAGAAGAATCTACACAGTTGCTGAAAGACAAGAAGGTCGTAATATTCGGCTACAAAAAATCCGCCATTGATTTAGCAGTCGAATGTGCAGAGGCAAACCAAGGTAATTACAGTACACAATATACATACATACACAAATAAACAAACATACGCAATAACGTGTGTTAAGGTAAAGTTAAATTGCACATCTATTAAATATCGAAATAAGGATTTGAATGATTAAGATGGAACCTCAAAACTTAATATATTGGAGGTTGGGTGATGAGATTTAGGGTTATAGGTTACAGAAATTGGCCTCTGAGCGTAAAGAAGGGAGCTTGACTGTAAAATTCATACGTGGAGCGAGGACAAAAGTCTGCTTTAATGATCAGACGGTTGCTAGTGGAATGGCTCTCGCTGAAAACAAAATAAAATGAATTTTGAAGAAAGTGTGGACAGATGCTTGGACTAAAAAGCTAAGTAGGAAGATTAATTTATGCGATGATTAATTAATTAATTCTTCATAGCAAGCCCTCCCACATAGCCATACTATTTTTTTTATATTTTTTTTTTCCTCCAATTCGAATGAAATTGACACTGCATATGTTTCTTTTCAGAATAATTTGCCTGATGATCAGTCAACTTTCCATATTTAGTTAAAGCAATTGTTTAACGATTTATAAGGAAAATAAAAAGCTGGGTCAATTAGGGTCAAATTATACTAATGGTAGCTAATAATTGAGCATATGATGATGTGGTGTTTGGCCATGTTAGACAAAATTAATTCCTTAAACTTTTAGTTGTTAATTACTCTTTAATATATGAAAAAAAAAAGTCAATTTTCACAATATATACGTGCACAAAATCGTCTTGTTAACTTCTTCCTATCGTGGAAATTTTTTCTTTCGAGCCCGTCTGCTAATTAATTGTGGTGGTACATTTGTTTGCGTTGTAGGTCCACAAGGCAAACCTTGCACGATGGTCGTACGAACCTTACATTGGACTGTTCCACATTACTCTATATGGGGTTTGCCATTTTACATGTTCTATTCAACTAGGGCATCCCAATTTCTACATGAAAGACCAAATCAGGGATTCCTTAGGTCCCTCCTTTGCCACTTGATGTCTCCTATGGTAACTCACTCACTCGTCTTTTTCATTTTTTTCTCTCCTTTTTTTTATTTGCTTTTTACTAAAAGAGATCGAGCTGATAATTTCTCATTTATAATGGTTTTACTGATGACAGAGACGGGTAGCATCGAAGATAATTGAGTCCTATTTGACATGGAAGCTTCCCTTGGAGAAGTATGGATTGAAACCCGAACACCGTTTTGAGGAAGACTACGCGTCTTGTCAAATGGCTATCTTGCCCGAGAATTTCTTCGTGGAGGCTGACAAGGGAAATATTCGCTTCAAACGAGCTTCAAAATGGTGGTTTTGGGAAGGAGGAGTTGAATTCGACGATGGAACCAAATTGGATGCCGATGTTGTGGTTCTTGCGACTGGTTTTGATGGCAAGAAAAAACTCAAAACTATTGTTCCCGAGCCCTTCCGCAGTATACTTGAATTCCCCTCTGGAATGATGCCCTTATATAGGTATCGTCTAACACAATCTCAAAACCGCCATTTCAGTTCCTCATCAAATGAGCAACACTAATCCATTATAATCTTTCTCTATGCTGACAGGGGAACAATCAATCCATTGATTCCTAACATGGCATTTGTGGGTTATATCGAGAGCGTTTCAAATCTCCACACAGCAGAGATACGCTGCAAATGGCTATCTCGACTTGTAGACGATCAATTTAAGCTCCCGAGTGTGGAGAAAATGCTTGAACAAACAACTAAAGAAATGGAAATTATGAAGAAAACAACAAGATTCTTCAAGAGAAGCTGCATTTCGACTTTTAGCATAAATCATAGCGACGAAATCTGTGAAGAAATGGGATGGAGATCATGGAGGAAGAACAACTGGGTTGCTGAAGCTTTTAGCCCGTACAACAGCCAAGATTACTACGAGAAAAAATGAAAGAATACCACTTGCTCGACTCTACACTGTCGCCTATGCGTGCTAACTTTATTTGTTGTCTGATGTATTTATTTTACTACAAAATAAATGAAATAATGGGGGCAATTTTCCTATATAATGTACTAGAAATTGAAAATTTGTTTTCATGAATAAATTTAGTGTAATTGTTCAGCGACTCTCTGTTCTTCCCATTTGAACAATAGGCCTTAAATAGCACTAAAATACAACACATTATTCAGTTCCAAATTGAGGTTCAATCCTCTTTATAGAAAACTAATTACAAGAGAGAAATTAAGTTTCACAGCTAAGGGTATCAGAAAAGTAATCCGGATTAATAGTTAAGCACTTTGAAGAAACTTCAAGGTTTCATCGATATGCTTTTCAGGTTGGAACTGATTGTTATAGATAAGTCGAACTACTCCATTCTTATCAAGAACATAAGTTTGCCTTCCAGGCAAAGCGCCAAATAGGTCTGATGGGACGCCCCACTCTTTTCTTACTTTGTTACTCTCATCACTCAGCAATGTAAATGGAAGCTTGTATTTCTGTTTAAAGGCCTACAACACATCAATGTGAGCACCTCAGTCAGTTATAACATGGTAGGAATGTGTGAAGCATAATTCTAAAATTAATCAATTAAAACAAAGTTGATAACTAAATCAAATATTATTTGCAAAAAATGCAATATTGTCTTTTTGAACTGAACCCCAATTGCCTGTGCTACTAAAGTCATGTACTTGATATCAATAAGTGCCAAATATGCAGCCTGTGACTATCAATCTGCAGCATGCAGTAGAAATTGACAAAGAATATCTGGTATCTGTCAATTAAGACTTGAAAAAGTAACCACCAATTGTGACTTTTCGTTGGCAATCTACGGTTCTTATTGATAAGTGCATTTTAGGCCGTTAAATATGACTATTTGGGAGTACTTACGATGAATTATGGCTTAATCTCTTAAATATAATGTTTGTTAGGTAAAACTCGATGCTTGAAAGTGAATTTGGAAGAAAGTAATGAAAACCGGCTAAAAAGAATGATTTCCAAAGTTCAAGAACCAAAATTGTAAATATTTAAAAGTTGATTTGGACCAAAGAACGATGATTGGAGACTATACGGAATACTGGATATAATTGGAAGATGAAGGACCGAGATTTCATGAATTTGAATTGAACGAAAGGAAGAAAGCTGGGGACCATACACCATGCGATTGCATGGGGTAAACCTCCTACAATCGCAACCTTTTAATTTGACCACCAAGAGCAGACTGAGGAAGCAATGCTACCGCAAGCACTAGGCCCATGCAATCACATGGGCCATGTTTAGATTGAAGGGACTGTTTCCTTATTCTGTTAAAACTCTTTATGGAAAGGATTTTTTATGCGATTCTTGACCTAATTTCAGCCTCTTTAATTACAGAATTTGGGCAATCATTGAAAAAACCTCTCACACCTCTCTCATATCATAAAATTCATGCATCTTACAATTAAGGGAGGCCAATCTACCATAATTCAAAGAGAATAACAAATCTAGCACGGATTTGAAGGCAAGAAATATCAAGAAATTGAAGAATCAAAGCTTGGGATTGAAGATCAAGAACAAGAAATTGATTCCACATATTTCTTGTGTCATTGTTGTATTACCATTAGATACATGTTAGGCTAGCTTTTCTTGTGTAGGATGAATATGAATTTTATTATTTGATTATTTTTACTTCAAAGACCAAGTAGTTTAGTTAATTTGTGTCTTGATTTATCTTGCGTGCCTTGTTGAATTATTTAAGTGCTTACGCACCATTTGGGTAATTAGTTACTTATTATGTTTTAGGGATGTTTATAACTTTATATATTCAACACACGGGCAATAGTTATGAGAAATAGCATAGTATAGATAATAGTGAGATTTAATGCATTACGTTGCATATGAACTTGAAATAGGAATACGATCGGATCGTATTTAGAATATATTTAACTTACATTGAGAGAGATAGTTAAATAAAATTGTGTTGGATGAATATGAACCTTATTATTTGATTATTTTTACTTCCAAAACCAAGGAGTTTAGGTAATTTGCATTCTTGATTTATCTTGTGTCTTCTTGAATTATTTAAATACTTACACACCCTTTAGGTAAAAAGTTACTTATTATGTTTTATGGATGTTTATCATATGTTTATAACTTTGCAATTTCAATACAAGGGCAATAGATATGAGTAGGGGTGGGCATAGGTTGGGTTAGGTCGGTTTTTACCTCAACCAAAACCTAACCTAACATGATCGGTTTGATCAAAATTTAACCCAACCCAATCAAGTATTGGTCGGGTTGGGTTGAGTTGGTCGGTTTGGGACAACTTATCAACAAA
>CAIGRL010297498.1:0-10071 GCA_903798325.1 Fraxinus xanthoxyloides
ACTATCATCACTCAAAATCAATTGGTAGAAATAATATTAATACTGTTTGTTATGATCAAAACATTAAGGATGAAATCAACCATATGTCAACAATTTCATCCACATAGGAAGAATGTCATCTACAATATAATCTAAGAATCTACAACTAATGTAATTGATGTCAAATTGCCCAATTAAAATCAAATGTATTTTTAGGTATTGACCAATGATCTTCTAGACATTGAATAATAAATTACTCCAAATCTAGACGTATCTTACCCATCAAGGGGGTATTTTTAAAAATGGTCCAGTCAAAAGCCCAAGTTTCCACTTTGGCTTTTCCTTTATTGTATATTTCCATATTGGCCTATTTTGGTTCAAAAAAGACAAAAATGTCATTAAATGTATAAAACAATTACAAAATATGGTTATGTTAAAAAGACAACACTATCCTTTTAGTTAACAAATAAAAATCAAACACTTCCTAATTAAAATTTCAAAATCAATTTACTTTTGTTATCCGTTTATTTCAACACAAATAAAAACTCTCTCATCTTTCATATGCTTCAACCTTAAAACTTGAAAAATTTATGAAACGCTGAAACCTGATTTTTTTTTATATCAATCACTTCGAATCGATAAATATAGTTACATATGTTTAATTTCGTTTTCGTTAAATTAATATACGTTTTAATCGTTAAATTTATCTCGACATAAATAGTTAATGTAGATAAATTTTTTAACAGATCTATATTTTTTTTAAATAAGAACGAGAAAAAAATTTATCTGCATTTTAGGGCGAAATGGATCTAGCGAGAAACAATCGCACGGTTGTTTAGACGGCTGGTCAACTGTTTGGCCGAATGTTAACGGCTGTTTAACATCCGTTAAATAGCCAGCTGTTTTGGTGGTTAATAGATCGTATTTTTTTTAAATTATTGTTAAAAGTCGAAGTTTCAAATATGTATCTTCTTAAAAAAAAACTCTGTCCAACTATTTCGCCTTTTTTAAAAAAAATCCTATTAAAATCGAATCTTTGACTATGTATTTTCTTTAAAAAAAATTGTTTCTTCTTGCATATATGTTGTAAAGTCAATTTGTTACTTTGGTGAATTCGAATTGGATGAGAAAGATCAATGAGTATGGAGATCGACAAACGATAGACGTGGTGGTACTTCAATTTCCATAAAAGCGAGTATAATATATGTGAGAATGTATCGTGATTACAAAACAAGCTTAATATCAATCCCTCTCAATACAATATGGAATCAAGATTTCGATTTAGAGATAGTTCATCTATTCTGATCCCACCCATAAAGGTTACTTGTGATGAAAAATTGAATTATCTATTTGAATTGAATTTGAATTGAACAAAATGTACACAACTCCTCTTTGGGTGACTTTAGTGAGGAATGATGTTGTCGAAGTTGAACACGAAGATTTATATCGAGGGGATCATAATGCCAATGATTTTACAAAGAATATTTAATTAAAAAATTTTAATTTAAAAAATAAAAAGGAAAAAAGAAAGAACTTGCTAATTCGTTAAAAATGAATATTTCATTTTAATAATTATCAATTTCAAATTCTTTATTTAGCTTCTGTTTGGTACGTATTAAAATTTTTATTCTCATTCTTCTACTCATTTTCAATCATACATTCTTCAATAAAATAATATTTTCCATCACATCAATAACTTTTCCTTCTATTTCAACCACACATTTCTCATCAATCTACTATCTCAAAATACATTCTTCCAAAATAATATGGCTCAAACACACCCTTAAGTATATATATAAAAAATTCGAACAAAAGGAAATTATTAAATTTAAATAAAGAATATAAATATTATTTAATAAAGTTTGAAAAAAATTAAAGATTTGTTTACAAAGAATATTTAATTAAAGAATTTTAAATTAAAAATTAAAAGAAAAAAAAAGAATTTGCTAATTCGTTAAAAAAGAATAATTATCATTTTAGTGTTGGAATGAATAAATATATGAGTGAATAATATATAGGATATTTATGTCATTTTATTCATAGTAATTTAAGTAACTAAGGAAAATGTGGTGTACCAAATACTTATTGTCATAGTAATATAACCATTCTTGCAAAAATGATTGAAATCTTTGGATGATTCAAATTACGTTGTACTAAAAAGTTAGTGCGTAGGTCTCGAAACATTTCATCTCCAAATATCCAACATATACAATGAAGGCCTATACAAAATAAAAATAAATGTATTAAGACTTGTCAATATGCCGATATTAGGGTATTCCAATATACAAGAATGGTGGAGTTCTTGTTGAAGTGGAAAAAAAAAAAAGGAAAAAAAAGGTAAACAAATTTGATTTAAATGTTACTGTCTGAAGCTAAACTATGGAGGTATTACAATAAATGATTTTGAAAATAATGTAGGAAAATATATTTAAACCACGGCTAATAAAGATTAGATTTTAATCTAAATTAAAACCATTCATTTTAACCATATGTTTATGGGTTTCATAACTTTTCTACTATATATCTTATCAAATTCTACTAAAAATGTAATTTCAATCTTCGCCAAACAAGGGTGATTTATAAACATTGTTACACCTCTAGTGAACATGTTTCAGATTATCGTCAACGTGACAGCCAACAAGGCCCGCACTCCACGTCACCATACACATCGAAGCACCAAAGTGAAAAGGTGAACTAATGATATGTTCGTCATTCGGCCGAGGCGTTGAAGTGGTATGAGGGGGAACAACACCTGTTACCAGTGTTGTTAAAACTGGCTCGGCCTGACAAACTAGTGACCGAGACCATAAGCCCAGTTGGGCATGCTCATACTATGTAAATGCAATTCGGTCAAAAATTGGGTTTGACCGGGACAACTAGCGGGTTTTATATAATTATCGGGGTAGTTCAATCCGATTGATTTTTAATCAAATTTCAAAACTTTTCTCCATTGAAATTTTAGGGGAATGAAGATTTGAGCACTTACATCTAACTAACTAGAATGTAATCTTACCACCAAAGCAAGCAACAATTTGTTATCCTTTTGTGTAATAAATTATATCTAACCTACGAATAATTTGTTGTCTTTGAAAATATTTTTAATAAAATTAGTCGAATATTTTCATCCATTTTGTAATATCAAATAATTACTCTATATACTTATTTTGTTTGAAAATTTTAAATTTAACTAAAATAAATTGAATAGATAATAATGTAAATTATTGATCAATAACTAATAAGTGATTTGTACATCACAAAAAAGGAAAAATAAAATATATAAAATTATAAAATCAAAATATAACCATTATCATTAATAAATGAGTTCAAAAAATCATTAATTTTAAAGGAATAAAAAAATTAATGACAAATAACTTGAAAATTTTAATTTTGTCTCAAGCAAAAATAAAAATAAAAATTATACTTTAAATTTTTTTAGATAATTTTTAAGTAATGACCTACCGGTCCGACTAGTAACCGATGACCCAATACCTTGACCGCGTCAATATCCGGATCGAATCTAATAAATATGCATGCTACTGAAATATAGTAACATTGCCTTGCCTCCACTAGTCTGATTTCACGGATCGCAGGTTTGGCTCCCGAAATTCAACGCTTCAAGGCTACCCTTCCCTTATTCTTAGGCTGGCAAGCCCGAACAACTGGAATACATGCACACTATGAGTAGGATGTAAAGGAGAATATTTGCATATGATCATATATCATTAGTGTTCTATTGGTAAAATAAGCCTTGTACCTAGCTGTTAGTGTGCTTGTCGTGCCGGATGGAGAGCTAGGCATTCTCAATGCATGACATTCTCTCATATTCGAATTTGCTTACGTCCTCGTAGCGAGAAATGAGTTTCGCATCAACACGTATCTGTCTTGTTGCAAGGATGACAGCGGCACCACTCCATATGGAGAGGCCTTCAAACATACAGTAACTCGTACTTACCACATTCGACACCAACCTTCACCCTCTGCCCCCCTGAACATTGCTTCTTCGAGTGGACGGCCTCCAAATTGCAGCGCCTCAATACATGTCGAATTGTACCCTGTAAGGTGCGCTCCTCGAAAACTCATTGGAAATGCACCTAGGCAATTGCGCTAAGCTACCCTTTTCATCCTTCTTGCACACAGATTCCTTCGTCGTGTCTTGCCAGCTTGCCGACACGATCTGTGGCCCAAAATCTTCTCTCTGCAAGAACACAGGACATTGTCCCATAACAACACCGCATGCTCGAGCGATCACGCTCTGATACCAACTTTCACGGATCGCAGGTTTGGCTCCCGAAGTTCAATGCCTCAAGGTCGCTCTTCCCTTATTCTTAGGTCGTCAAGCCCGAACAACCGACATACACGCACGAGTAGGATGTAAAAGAGAATACCTGCATATGATCATATATCACTAGTGCACTATTGGTAAGATAGACTTCCCGCCTAACTGTTAGTGTGCTTGTTGTGCCGAATAGGGAGTTAGGCATTCTCACTGTGTGACACCGTGAGGTCTTTATACAAAGATCTATCTAAAATAAAATATTTACACGATTGATTAATGTGATGTTTATGCAGAAGACATTGAAGATTCAAGTCATGAATCTACCTTTTAGGAAGCATTAAATGTCCACCTACCTAGAAATGATTGATTGACACCTAGGAGGAGACACTGCGGCCAGAGACGAGGCCACGTGCCCTTCCATCTAACAGTCCCAAATCCACACACACACACACACACACATTCACATTTAGTGCTATTTTGAAGGTAATCCAACTCCAACCATTATTGACATATATTTTCACTCCTCAAATCACTATTATATTGATTTTCAACAGTTTTCGCTATCGAAACGTCCTCCCATTCTCCACATCGTTGACTGGCTTGATCATCTGAGTGTTGCAGCCGCTTTCTCCACCCTCAAAATGAGCCACAAATGACTAACGATGTGTTCTAGGGCACATGAGGGAGCTTACATGAAGTTGCTAGCTGTTGGTCATATAGAAAATACATTTTTCAAAGGTCAACAAGTATCTACTACTTGTTTAAGCAAAGATAATAGAGATGTTTGTGTATCCACGTATTTGAATGCGATAGTACTTTTTAATTTATATTCATTTTAGTTTATGGTATTAAACGATAATACAAAATGTGTGTTTTGCATTAAATGCTATTGAATGATTTGGTTGAGTTTTCGGTTCCAACAACGATAGCATGACACATACTATCGCTAACGATATAAAATGTTATTGGTGACATTATGTTGTTGTGAACTAGTAGTGCATGTCATAAATTGCGACAATTTATGTTGTAAATTACGCTGGGATTATGTTGTGT
Source organism: Fraxinus xanthoxyloides (assembly GCA_903798325.1). NCBI lineage: Eukaryota > Viridiplantae > Streptophyta > Magnoliopsida > Lamiales > Oleaceae > Fraxinus > Fraxinus xanthoxyloides. Next base: position 5,309 of record CAIGRL010297498.1, read on the forward strand.
ACACACAGTGTATTCAAGGCATCTTCCCTTTTTTAATGTTAATTCTACATCAGTTTTTTGTTTCTCAAATATGAAAACTATATCGAGATTTATTGTATTATATGGAGAGAATTCATGGAAATAATCTTTGATCCTTCAAAACATATTGGTGCCAAGCATCCTGGACTAACCTCACGTCGAAACCAAGAGCTAGGCAAACACAGAATCTCTCTGCAATATTGAAATGACTCCAAAGAAAGAAAGAATTCCCATTTTTGAATGGCCAAAAAGACTACCTTCATTATTTTCCATCTCCTCCTTAAATAACAAACCAATGTTAAAATCTCCAATTCCAACTAGGAAAGCAATAAACTCGGAAAGAATAAAATAGAACAAAAACGACAGATTTGCAACAAATACGTAAGATCCCTAAAAGTCCTCTGCATCAGGGGCTGACCCAGCACCCAGCGAGGGGCGCGGCCGCCCGTGTTGGATCCGTCGGGCGCCGAATCACTGTTGCTGTTGTAGAGAGAAGATGGGAAGAAGAAGAAGGGAAGAAGATTGCCATGCTAATTTCAGCCATTACTTCACATCAAGATTCTGGAAAAGTCCAGCACTTTCCATAGTATTCAAAGGCCGTAACCCATGTTATTTCAACACCGACGTGATGGTAATTGATTTGACAAAATGGAGAGCTCACGAGTACTATTGGATGAGAATTCAAAAGAGGTACAAAATATATGAATTGGGTTCGTTGCCTCCATATCTACTAGTTTTCGCCGGGAATGTTGAAGTAGTAGAGCTTCGGTGGAATCAACATGGACATGGCGCAATAATCTTGAAGGTTTGTGTAGGGATCTACATCTGGGTCCGATGAGTTTACTCCACTGGAGTGGAAAAGGGAAACCATGGTTGAGATTGGATGCTAAGAGTTCAATATCGCCAGCCATCGAGTGAAGAGAGAAGACGGGATGAAGAAGGGAAGAAGAAGAAGACGGGAAGAAAAAGGGAAGAAGTAAATCATTGGGCCTTTTTTTGGCCCTTTTATTTTGGGATGAGAGGGTCGGGTATTTAAAAGAGTTTGGGCCTTTTTCTTTTGGCCCTTTTAGTTTTGCCCTTTTGTTTTGGCCCTTTCTTCTCGTCTTTCCGTTTCTGTTTCAGTTTTTTCTTTTTTCCCTCGTTTCTGTTCTGTTTCCACCCGTGCTAAAAAAATTTCCTGTGTCAGCTACAGCTTTGCATCACATAACAACTCCATTGTTTACAGAATTATGGCGTGTCCGATTTGCATTACATATTCATTTGCTTGGTTGCCCACGTAGTGGATCGATCGAACATTTTCGCGCTACAGCTCGACATCTCCGCTGTTGAAACTGTCATCTCTGAGCCAATATGGAGCTCATTCGATCCCTCTTGATGGAACTCTCTACTAGGGTCAGGATACTATATAGACAAGTGCATGTACCTCAACGACAATGAAGGTGTGTTCTACGCATTGTCCAAGCCACTGTCCCAATGAGATTAATGACTCGGATTGGGAGAACCACTAACACCACATAACAAACTATCCAAATGCGTAGTTCCTCCATCAATATTTCCACCATTTTTCACTTCAGTTGCATTCACTTGGTGTTTATAAACCAAACGGGCCTCCTTTTTCCTCAAAACTAATTTTCAACTACAGATTTTTTTCAATAAAATTTTACACATAAATCAAACGTATTTTCTTACTTTTTAACTATATATTTTTAAAAAAATCACCATTATAAAACTTATTTTTCACTAAAAATGGGGCTCAAATAGAGTCTGTATGTACGGGTTAGGTATTGAAGTCAACTCGATAGTCCAATTTAATAGAGATAATCTGCAATGTTATAGATCCATCACCTCATATAAGTTCCACGAACTTTGTTCAGAAAGCTTGGACTTCTTCTAAGAGCAATAAAAATACAGTAAAGACACTTAACAACGATACAAGCCTCGTGTAAAGAATCATACTCGATATTCAATTATCAAATTAGGGACGAACTGCTTCAGGGATTTAAATAAGATTACTTTTAGAAAATTTTGATTTTTCAAAAAAATTGACTGTGTCGTAAATTGTCTATACAAACTTCTCCAATCATGCCACATCTACATCATTTTTTACATTATTTTTTATATTGTGCCACATGACAACACATGATTGAATAATTTAAAAAAACACACTTTCCTGCCCACAACCATTTGAACTTCTGTACACAATGATGTCAATCCCACGATGTACAATTAGCATTATTTAAACTTCTTGCCTTTAAGCACGTTGGCTCGAGAGAAAGATTGTCTTGGGTTGTACAACCTATAAATCAACACAAATTCTTAGATCTCAACTCTCGCAAATTTTCGTACAACCTACGTTTGGTGGGGATTAAAATTATATTTTTAATAGGTTTTGATAAAAGTTGATATAATGAATGGTTAAAAAATTATAGATCCCATATGATACGTAGTTAAAATTGATTGTTAGCTCTCAACTCTTGCAAATTTTCATACAACCCACGTTTGGCGGGGATTAAAATTAGATTTTTAATAGATTTTGATAAATTGATAAAATGAATGATTAAAAAATTATAGGTCCCATATAATACGTGGTTAAAATTGATTGTTGACTTTGACTTAGATTACCAAACAGGGGCATAGGTATTTAGTTAATATTTTGCTGCTATTTCTTAAATTTTATTTTTCTCAAACTCATTTTCAACTAGACTTTAATGAAACAGCTTTTATTAATTTTTTATTCACACATTTCACCCATTTTCATCATAATCTACAAAAAATATTATCTTTTGATTTGATACAAATTTCCAGAGTTTATTCTCTTGATTTTTGGCCTAGCATGAAAAGCTTTTCAGGCAATATATTCATATTACATTTCTTAACAATTACACCAGATTTTAATTGTATGAAAGGTTCGTATACTTTATTCATTAACAAATTTATATCTCAAGACTTCTTTTTTTTAATCACATTCTTACTTAAGGATTCACACAAGTTATCCCCAATGACAACTTATGTCCATAAACTTCGTTAAGATGGAGTTAAAAAAGTTATTTGCCCCTTGTACTTTTAAATAAGTTAGAGAAAAAACAAATACAAAATTAAGACTATTTATCCATTGATTTAAGAGATCTCCTTTATGTCCCGGCTCAACGATCGGGGCATTAACAGGCGGTCATTGAGCCGAGACATTCAACCTTTTACTTGATTTAAACACTAATAATATTCTTGGACGAAAACAATGGTTAAAGGCAAAATTGTTAGTAATGAAAAGTTGAAAATAAGAGTATTACGAGAAAAATGTTAAGGATATAAATATAACAATAAATAAAAGTTAAGGACCTTAATATAATTAATATATATTGTATATATAAAAAGGCGTGATGTGAATTATAACTTCATTTTTTCATTCCAGTTTGCGTAATGCTATAACACCAGACTAAAAAATTATAATTCATTTAATATAACATATAATATGCTGATATCTAAACTAACGTTCAATACCACTAGTACTAGATAGCATTACTCTTCTACTTTTGCTTGCAATATTCTTCATTTAAAATAATTAAGAACAGATTTTGAATATTTGTACCAAATGTTAGATGATCTGTTATCAACTACAACAAAGGGAAATGTCTACTCAACAACAGGGGCATGATAAACTAATATACACTACAACTAAAAACATTCTATTATTCTTCAATTTTGAATAGCATTTCTGTTTATTGCAAGGTATTATACCTGCTTCGGAACATAGAAAACTTCTGCTAGCCATGTATCTTGCCAGGACAATCTTGAGAAACCGAAAGTTTCAGTTACATAGGCTTTGATTTCACGGTATCAATGGCTCCCCTTGTTAACAACCACCGAGTCCCACGGACAAGTTCTTCCTTAACCATGAAAAGAACAGCAGCAGCAAGAACACTTTGTACAATCTTCGTCCCCATTCCCTTGTAAAAACCATAAAAACCTTCATACCTTACCATCTTCAGTATAGCATCTAAGGTGCCTGCACAGATCAAAAATAGCTCACAATCCTATCTTCATTCAGCGCACGGGTGAAAATGCAGAATGAAGGTGACTTGCCAATACTTTTTTTTTGGTAGTTAAACTTGCCAATACAAAAACTAGCACGTCACTTCTTTGCGCTTATATATCAAGATAAAAATTAGTGGATTTTTTATACTGATGAAACCAAAGTAGAAGTATAATTACAACCTTTGTATTGACGCCTTCTGTCTCCGTTAGTTACCTGTTTTGCTTGAAGTCTCGACGGCAAAAAAAAAAAAAAAACTATATTCAGGCGGAAAATTACAATGAGCACTTGGACCAGAGGTTTGACTGCCGCCTCCTTGAGAAAAATAGACATTAAAATCTTATGAATAGTTATTTGTAGAATGATGATACTAATTGAAAGTCATGGAGGTTTTCTTAGTGACGGGAAAAGACAGAAAAACACACCCAGACTCCGTTCAGGATTTGATCATTTGTAACTTTTTAGGGGGAAATAGTGGTTGGGACCACAAAATGTGTGGATAATGATTAGTAGTTTTGAATATGTGGTTGGAATTAAAGTTTGACTGGTATCTTATGAAAAGGAATTGGAATTCCTTGATTCAAGGGAAAATGGGCGCGTGAGCATGGCTGGGGGAAAGTAAATTTCAAGCAAAATTTGTGCTATCAAACATGATGAAAAGTGGGAAATGGAATTCATTTTCCATTTTCCTTGGAAAATTAGGCTTATCAAACGG
>CAIGRL010297518.1:0-13594 GCA_903798325.1 Fraxinus xanthoxyloides
AAAATAGAATTAAACTACTTGTACACTCTTTTGTACGTCAAGGTTGACATTTCAATATGTGTCAAAATTTGTGTCATTGGTTGTTTAAAGTGTTGTTAAAATCAATGCATAAGAAGCTATCACTTCACAACAACGTCAAACTTGGTGTGCATGTATCAAAATTGTAAAAAATATTAAATAAAATCCACATCTTAGATAGGGAATGGATAGTGATAGGAAATTTCTTTACTAGAATTTTCTCTTAGTTAATTTATAATGAGCTCCTTGTTTGAACCACTTCTTTTGGATGTTATAACAATTATTTTTATTTACTCTGCATTAGAAATAATGGAGAGTTATGATCAGATTTCTTATCCCCCAGTTAAGTTCCAAAGATTGATTATTTTGAAATTATTCTCTACAGATTAAACTGGAAATTACAGTTCTCACCCTTCTTTGGTTTTGATGTTCTAGGAATATGTTTTTGGTTACTGGATCATCATAGTGATTACATATCTGCTATATGCTTTGCAGATATATTGAGATCGAGGAGGAATTTTTTCAAATATATGTAAAATATCGTGACAGAGTTGTACCACATGTTGGGGGATATATGTGTTGTTGGAGATATTTATTTGAAAAAAAAGCTAGAAAACATATATTAGCGCCTGGCCATTTTTTTGTGCAATCATTTTGTATTATTCATGATCACATTCATATTGTTGGTTCTTTATGCATATAACGTTTTCTTCTATACTTCAATTCATTTTCCCTACTGTAGATGAACTTATTGCCAATGCTGCGTACATTGGTACCCCGGGGAAGGGTATTCTTGCTGCTGATGAATCTACCGGCACAATTGGCAAGCGTCTAGCCAGCATCAATGTTGAGAACGTCGAGACAAACAGGAGGGCTCTTCGTGAACTTCTTTTTACCACTACGGGCGCCCTTCAATACCTCAGTGGAGTCATCCTCTTTGAGGAAACTCTCTATCAGAAGACTGCTGCAGGTATACAGTGAGGAGATTTTCATATGGATCTTGCTATGAGTACATAACAAGATCCATAATGGTTCACATAATTGCCAAATGGCGACCCCCCCAATGGAGGGTTGCCATTTGGAAATTATGTGAAATAAGTACACACAGCATAATTCTTTTCATATTAGTGGTAATTATTTAATATTATAATGGGCACAGGTGCCCTCCAAATAGGGGGTTGCCATTTGGCAATTATGTGAAATGCTATGTGTATTTTTCATATTAGTGGAAATTATTTAATAATATAATATTATTCGATGAGCTCTTATGCCCAAGTGCGAATACTACATGATTATGGCATAATTGAAAACAAATGCCAGAAACTACTCAAATATTGTTATTTGTAACTTGCAGGTAAACCCTTTGTCGATGTCTTGAAAGAGGGTGGTGTTCTCCCCGGAATTAAGGTTGACAAGGGTACTGTTGAGCTTGCTGGTACTAATGGTGAGACCACCACCCAAGGTCTAGATGGCCTTGCCCGGCGCTGCCAGCAGTATTATGCTGCAGGTGCCCGGTTTGCTAAATGGAGAGCTGTGCTCAAGATTGGTCCCAGTGAACCATCACAGCTAGCTATCAATGAAAATGCTAATGGTCTAGCTCGTTATGCCATCATCTGCCAGGAGAATGGTCTGGTACCAATTGTTGAGCCTGAAATCCTCATTGATGGACGCCATGACATCAACAAGTCTGCTGATGTGACTGAGCGTGTTCTTGCTGCCGTCTACAAGGCATTAAATGACCACCACATTCTCCTCGAGGGAACTTTGTTGAAGCCTAACATGGTTACCCCGGGCTCTGATGCTCCAAAGGTTGCACCAGAAGTTGCTGCTGAGTACACGGTTTGTGCCTTGCAACGCACAGTGCCTCCTGCAGTCCCTGCTGTTGTGTTTTTGTCAGGTGGACAGAGTGAAGAGGAGGCCACACTCAACCTTAATGCAATGAACAAACTAAAGACTAAGAAGCCATGGACCCTGTCTTTCTCGTTTGGACGTGCTCTACAGCAGAGCACCCTCAAGTCTTGGGCTGGAAAGGAAGAAAACATTCCGAAGGCTCAGGCCGTGTTCCTTGCTAGGTGCAAGGCCAACTCAGAGGCAACCCTTGGAACTTACAAGGGCAGCAGTGCATTGAGCGAGGGTGCCTCTGAGAGTCTCCACGTCAAGGACTACAAGTACTAGTGGTTTTCTTAGATTTTTCTTCTTCTCGTGGAGAAAATAAATGATGTTGACGTATTCTCAACTTCCTATGTTATTTTTTTGACTGGTTTTAGCTTATAATAAGCTTGAGGAACATCGCAATGTAAGAATGGATTTACTATCAAAATGCTGCTTTTGCTTGTTCTATAATAGTAATGGGATTAATACATAGGCGAGGATATTCTATGTTTGACATTCGTTTATCATTGACTAGGTAATCTTGGAACTAAGGAAGAAATTCAATTCATTAATGGAAAAGTTGAGTGGGAAAATAGAAAGGAACTTGATATTTTCTTGTTTGGCTAAAAATAAATAGAGAATTATTTTGATTATTTATTTCTAAGTAAAAATTTCGCTGAATAGAAATAAAGGGAAATGTGTTATTAAGCTAAAAGCATGTTTGATGATGTTTTGCTTCTTCCAAAGTTCAAAAAATCATTTAGTCAAAATGTAATTGCAAAACGTGTAACAAATAAATTTCCCAGTTCAATATACAAATAATGGAGTGAATTCAAATCAATACAAGTTTAGAGTCTTAATTATGAACCCGTTTTGATGCGCTGTGGAGGGGAATTAGAGACTTGGACAACACAATCAAGAACTTGTAAGTGAGAAATATGAGGTTTATAATCACGCGTAATTTGTAAAGACGAGTATTAATGATAACTAGTTGTAGTTGGTTATGTCGTATGTAATAAAGCATGACCACAAACAGAAGCTAAGATTTTTGTTTTCACAAGTAGACATTTCGCTAATTCATTTTGTATGTCGACATGAGCAATAGAATGCTCAATGACAATCTTAATTGACAAAATACTTATAGAATGCTTGTGATATACATTTTTAGATGAATGATTTTGATCGAGTAATCGAGGAATCAAGCTCGCAATTTTATGATACGAGCAAGTAGTCTAGTAAAAATTGTATTCCTTATTCACCCAAATAAACCCATTCTGTGAACCTTACTTAATTACTCGAGAGGAATTAAGCAGTTGTGAGGGGAATAAGGCATAAGAGGTGCAAACTATCTACACCGAGTCCAAGCCTCCTTTGAGTTTTATTGGTAAACCCTCACTTGTGGCAGAGGAAAACCGCGACAATCAATTATGAAAAGCGAAAAGAAGGCAAATTACATTTATCCACACAAATGCAATCAATTGTAAAAACAAGGAAACTAGAGATTGATTTTAAGAAATCTGAACGACCTTGAAATCCAAGACACGCTAAAGAATCAGCCGCCTAGTTTACTTTGCGATAAATATGTGATATATTAACAGATATAACCTGAGGAAGCTCTAAGATATCCTCCCAAATTAGTCGAACAGACCAAGATATGGCAACATGATGATGAAACCAACGAACCACCATACTAGAATTTGTTTCTATAGCAATCCTCTCTATGCCAAGGACATAGCATATTTGAAGGCCTATTTTAAGAGCTGATACATCCGTTAAAGTGTTAGTATCAAGCCCAAGAAAATGATAGAACCCAAAAATTACCTTTCCCCGCCAATCCCGAAGTAAACCACCGTAACCAACGAGCCTGAATTTCCAGCGCTAGTACCATCAATATTAGTTCATAAAAACCATATTGTGGTGGGAACCATCTTACAAGAAATGAATCTCTGAATCATATTGGCACCATATGGTTGTGCAGCACCTGTGACTAAGAAAAAAGAGACAATTTCTTTAGTTTTAGCATATCATTCAATTCCTATAGCCAACATTTTACTTAACACAAACTCTTTGCAAGTTTGTAGTCTCGTCCTTAAATCGTGCAGTATTTGTGGCCAACCAAAGCTCTCAAGGAAGAAGAGGTGGATTTGGGAAAGCTACAAGATGTTCTCGATCAAAACTCACTATCGTACATTTTAGAACCTGGCTAAAAAGTGTCACTACTAAGCGGGTCCTACCCAGCAGTCTCTTTTCTACTTCCTCACATCACCTCCTCCAAAAATGCATTTAACCTCGTTTATGTTTGTCACATTTATAAATTTTTTTTTGATTTAAATATTTTTTATTCATATATCTATAGACTCACGAGTACTATTCATCATTTATTTTATCTATTTATAAATAAAATAATTTATACAAACTTGTAGCCACCATCATTTAGATAAATAATTTTTATCTATGTTTTGATTTATATAAGTACTATCTACTTTTTCATAATTTTTTTTATTCCGTTGTAAACACCTAAACATATTCAAAGAAAATTGAAAATAATTGAAGGCAAATTTAAAATGATCTCGAAGAAGTACTGATTTTTATGGATATAGGTAAAACTTATCTTCTTCAATAGCAGAGAAATCCCATAATAATAAGAAAAACTAGTTTCAACAAAGCAAAATATATAAATAAGAAAAGGAAAAAGCCTAATCATGGGAAATTCTTGACAGAATTTTTACAGATGATGTCGTGACAATATTTGATTCTTTTTTTTTTTTGTTTGAATTTCTACTGATTCTGTCGTAGCGACATTTGATTCTTTTTCTGTCCTTTTTTTCCATCCTTCAATGAATTTTCGCTATGTAGGGTTCGTTTGATTCACATTATCGTAGAATGTGAATGAAAATTATAGTTGTTATTGGGTCCCACACAAGAGATAAAAATTCGAAATTAATAATTTGATGTGATGGATAACGATCATATTTTTTATTTTTATGGATAAAAAATGAGAAACAAACGGGGAAAGTATTGTTTGTAAAAAATTTCAATATTTATAACATGATTGGATAAGAAATTAGTATCGCGTTGGAGTGTGTGGTAGGAAATTACAGGCTTTCATAGGTGTCAGTAAGTTGTCAAATCACGTTGCATCAGCAGCCCTTTCGATTTGTAAAATACATAAATTGTCTCCCGTTTAATTTAGTTAAAAATCATATTTTTAATAATTTTTGATAAAAATTAAAGAAATAAGTGATTGAAAAATTAATAAAAATTATAATCTTATAAAATATGTATAATTAAAATTAATTATTGAATTCGATTTAGATCTTTATCAATTATTGTAGCTAAATCAAACGTGAGCACGATATAAGCAATTAAAAATTGAGAAGAAGAGCCCGTGGGGTACATTCGAGTTGGTGGAACAATTGCATTCGTGGGCTCGCAACCCCAGTGTGGAGTGTTCGATTCCTGAAAGACAAGAGTTTTGAAAGGGGAATTTTTCTCGAAGGCAAGATAGTGACTGGAAGGTAGTGAGAAGAACTCTTTTGGGGTCAAAAGTATAAGTTGTATAGGAACTTGGGAGCCAATAAGAGCATAACCGACGGTTTACCTCCTTGAGTCGCTGAGGGGCCGTGGCTAGAGGTCCAGAAATTAGTCTGACTAAATTGGGGTTAAAAAAAAATAAAATTGAGAAGAAGAATTGAAAGCATAAATCCTCGAAGAACGCAAAGGTGTTTGATTTCATCAGGTTTTGCCTTGTTTGGGTATTGAACAGTGAGAAGCTTCATAAAGTAGTGCAGTGGGCAACCTCTCCCTGTATCTGCGTCTGTCTGATGACTGAATCAGTACAGTAACACGTGAGATTTCAGTGTTTTGTTTGAATCAGTTTTTTCTTAAGTTTCCGTACAGTTGCGACACTGCAACTGTCAGCATTTATTTATGGCGTAATTCTCATTTCTTTCTTGTGCTGAATTGACACGTCAAACTGACACATTATTTAAGAAAAATTACAGATTTACGGCCAAGGTCCTTAACCTATTTTTAATTGAGCAAGTAAGCCTTCAAACTCTCAATTTGTAATAATGGATTTTAGAATTTGAATTCCTAATGATGCGTAAAACATGATTGATTATTTAATAAATAATATGGTAAGCATTGGATTTTAATAAAAAAAACAAATAAACAACGGAAACTCCCTACCCAAATCCTTTTAATCCTAACATCGAAATATATACGAACAGTTCGTTAGGGACCTATGCACTGCAAAAACAAGTCGAGGACTTAATATGAGTGATGATTTACCTGATCTATTTCAAATAAAGTGAAATTCTAAAGGTAAATTTTTCATATTTTATGACATGGATCGGCCAAAATGCTAATTCAATCTTGAAATGAAGTGTTAAAACAATTGTTAAACTTTTATCTAATTTTTTTTTTCTTTTTATCAAATTTTTAGAGCTAAATAAATTCTGTAAAATGAGGTCTTCTGCCAAGTAACGATGGGCGGTGTCATTTCAATCAGATCAATATGTTTGTTCCTTCCCTCCCTATTTTCCAAGATTTTTTTATTTCTTTTTTTCTAACAAGAGAGGGAAATAGTACCGATTCTGAACACAACTTACAATACACGCATGCACACACATTTATACATACAAAGGAAGAAATGAAATTCTTTGAACTTTTTAATCTTAGATTGAGGTTGATTTTTAAAGGACTGTTTTTGTGGAAAATGATTTTTTTTTTTTAGAAAATAAGTGGTAAAAAGTAGAAAAGAGTTACGTGAAAATGTGAAAAATAATTTTTTGGACATTTATTTGAAAATGAGTGGAAAAATATAAATTTTAAATCTCAAACAAGGGCTTAATTATCAAGAAGGAAAATAATACTATAAAATCGAACCTATTAATCATGGAGAAGAAGAAAAAGAAGAAATCTAGGAAATTTTTGTTCATTTTTAATGAGAGATAGAGAAAATTAACAAATATTTTCTAATCCTTGTCATTAGGGCGGTAAATGGATCGAATACGGACCGGATTTGCATATATCTAATCCGATCCAATAGATATTTGATTGTTAAGTTCATATCCGTTTTGATATGTTATTGGATTGTTATCGAATCAGATTCACCTTTATTCATATTTGATTCATTTAGTTAACGGATTATTGGATTTGAATCTTGATTGGATTATCGAACTGAGATCCTAAATCCGTCTTCCATTAATTTCATCGGATTCGGATAAAAATCTAATCTATTGACGACATGTAATCTAGTATTAGTTGAAATTATAAATGTGTGTTTGAGCCACATTATTTTGGAAGAATATATTTTTAAATAGTAGATTAATGGAGTGTGTAGTTGAAAAAGAACGAAAAATTATTGATTTGATGATAAATATTATTTTATTGAAAAATATGTAGTTGGAATGAATAAAAGAATGAGAATGAAAATTGTAATGTAACTCGAACATGGGCTAAGTGTAGCAAAATTTAATCTATTGACAGCCCTACTTGTAATCCAGTATTAGTTGAAATTATAAGCAAGTGTATAAATTCTCCATTCTTCAACATTCACAAGGAAAAATATTATAAAAAATCTTGAACATAATACTATTAATACGATTATGAAAATATAAATTTTAAGTTTTTTTTTCTTATAATTAAGATGGTCAATGACTCGATCAAAACATCAGAAAGAACTAAGCAAACTATCAACAATCAGTTTACTGTACACAAACTCAAGAACTCTAGCAATCCACAAGACGACTTCCATCAAGAGATTCAAGAAAAAGGAAAAAAAAGGAGTTGGAAATATTACCATGCAATTAAAACCTGCAAACAGAAATTAAGCAGAACTTCAATCTCCTAAGTCAGCCATTAATAACACTTTCAGCTGCTTAATACTGTCCTAAATTGTTCAGAAACGATTAACTGAGAATAAATGATCTCTAACCCTTGTTGAGTTTCAGGGCATAATTCTCCCATGTGTTATCTGTGTCTCCCATGAAGTACCTAAAGCAGAAATCATTCATTCCATTATCATTTGATCTTGATGTATGATCTCGTTCATTGCATATGGATTCATTGTTGTTCTGATAATAGGAGCAGCCTTTTGGATTCTCCCTTCTTTTGTTGTTACAGTCGAGTAGATAATTATTGACACTATCCCACTTTTCTTTGCACGTCAAACCGCTCCTGTCGTGTCCAAAACATGCCATTTTTGTGGCAATTTCCTCCCAGATGACATCTTCTGAAACTCCACCTTGTTGAAACCTTTCTTCCATACTAGCCCTCAACTGGAATAGTCTTGTAATCTCACGATCAGGCCAAATATTGTCTCCTTTGACAGTATCATCGTTTGGGTTTGCGCTTAGGCTTTGAGTTTCAGCAGCTGCCTTCAATTCTTTTCCATTTAATTTTTGCAAAGCCTCCATTAATGAAGCATCCCTTCCTTCAATCCACGCTCTTTCGTTAGCCCAAAACTTTTGATCCCTTTCTATTCTTTCTGCATCTTGTTTTCTCCATTCTTTCTCTCTCAAAATCCTTTCTTGTTCCTTATGCTCAATTGTATTCATCATTTTCTCCATCCAGGCTTCTTGTTTATCCATCATTTTTCTCATTTGTGCATCAATGAAGTCTCTTATCTTTGCTTTCCAGCACCTCTTACCTCTACTCTTCTTCCTCTTGTTAGTTGAATTGTCGTCTATTCCTTCATGGAGATCACTATCATCTGATGAGGTAGTATCAAAATCAGAAGAATTAGAGAGACTAAGGCTGTAGTCTGAAATCTTTGGAGCTAAATAGGTTTCGTGATTAGGCACTGCATTAGGCGTTTTGTACCCGAAACTGCTTCCGACAACATGAGTTTCTGAGGCTAAGGCACCATTGTTGGTTTCACCATAGAGGGCTTCAAGCTGGCGAAAGAATCTATAGTGCTTGCCGTCTTGTCTTCCAGCCTTGCCTTCTTTTGTTTTCTTGTAATACTTGTACAAATTCTCAAACTTCTCCCTGCATTTCTTGCCACTCCTCTGATATCCATGTTCCTCAGACATTATCCTGAGATTAAAAAAAGTAAAAATGAAAATTTTTTGATTGTGCATTAATTATCAAGAATTGAAGGAACCCTAGTTTAAAATGCCAAAAACCCATAAGTTTCACTGGATATTGATCTTCAAGCGCGGGCAATTTCAAGGGGTTTTTTCAGTCATATCTTTGCTTTAAGCATGGTAAGTTTATGCAAATCCCATTGGAATATGATTGTTGCATAGAGCTGTTTTTCACATATTTTCTAGAAAGCAAAACAGGTGAATTGTTGCTTAAAAGCCAAATAAAAATAAAAATGGCCATTGATGCAACCAAGAAATAGTAAAAATGGTCCTGAAAATAAGTGGGTTTTCAAAAGTAAAAAAGAAATTCAGAATGAAGATGTAGAAGGAAACTGAACTTGAACTGTGCTGTAGTTCTCTACACTAAAGTCTAAAATTAATACAGAAAAAAAAAGTGATTGCTTAGTTCCAAAAACTACTGGGCTGGGCAGTGAGGTTTCAAAACCAACCCAGTGCGACACCCCCACCGCCGTATCCTCTAAAAAAATAGAAATGGAAACAAGAATCCCCAAGAAAGTATATCGCGAGGTGTTTTAAGGATTGTGATTTTTGACTGGGTGTATGTTAAATCTAGAATAGTAAAAATCTTGCTGAAGTTAAAAAGATTTTAGAGAGTTCCCTCTATTTCTTCTAGTGCAGTTCTGTGCTCTCTCTTGGATCAATTGTCTAAGAGCAGAAGTATGGGAAACTTGTTTATTACCCCTCAAAAACCTAGAGTGTGGTGTTTGCTGAATTAGAAATTAGGTTAACTAAAGAATACCTTGAAACCTCATCCCATAAAGGACCTTTCTGATTGGCCTCCTTGAACTTAGGATCAAGCCTCGATCTGATCTCAAGAAGAGTAAGTGTCTCCTGCCTTGGCCACCTCCCAGTCCCCATATCACCACCACTGCCGCCGTTCAGTCCGACAGTCTCCATATCAAATCCTCCAACACCAGCGCCTATGCTTGATGCACCACCAGTACTAGCAGATTTACTTAAATTAAAACTAGCACTCGTTGTAGAATCAGAAAGAAACTCCTGGTGAAGCCCACGTGGTACCATCAGCATCTCGTAATGTTGCGCCGGTGTGAAACCAGAGTGACCAGATAACAAGTCTGGCGGCTGAGAGATGGGTGGGAATAAGGCCCTGCCATTGATGCACTGCCTTAGATCAGCCATCTCATATTGATCTTCCATTTTCACACACACTTAAACAGTAGTCCTTTCAAGAAACACACAGAGAGATAGAGAGAGAGAGAGAGAGAGAGAGAGAGAGAGAAGAAGAAGAGGGCTGTTAATGAGATGACCTGGTGTGTTTGGGGTAGGGGTGGGGGAGACAATGGTGAAAGGAGCGGCAGACCCGGATCGTGTCTTTACAGTAAAAAGGTTTTGAATTTATGCAAAGGGTGATGGACCCATCTCTCTGTTTCTTCAGCTGCGATGTGAACCATACTCATATACGTATAGAATACACGTATTGTACTATTAGTAGGGTAAGGAGAGTGTATAATAATAAGAATTGAAAAGCGTGAAGAGGGAGAAATAAACGAAATGGTGAACAATTCTCTCTTGTCATTCAACAGTGCTTAGGATATGCCTTTCTCTCTCTCTCTAAAAGTTTCCACTGTCTCCAATGGAGAACCTCTCTCTCTCTCTCTCTCTCTGATGCTCTTCTGCTAAAAAATTATTAGAGCTAGCCATGCATTTTGCCATACTAATATTTTTTACTTCTCAAAATTACTGCCTCAAATAATCCTTTTGTTCCTCTATACCTAACCTAATCGTAGCACTAACAGTAGCCATGTACTTACTATTTTTAAATTTTTTTAAAAAAAAAATATCCAAATTTTAATTATGTTAACGTTGGAATTCTTACATCAATTTCTTGTCAGTGTTCATTTAAAAAAGTTTACTATCATGTCAACTGATTTGTTCCAAGCCTAACGATTAAGTTAATTAACTTTCAAGGAGGACTAGTCCATTTAATTTCAATAATCATATGACAACTTACTTACCTAAAGCGAACCGCGACATAGTATTTATAAAATTGTTGGCCCGCATTTGCTATAGGTGGCAATGACTTTTCTCGTGAAAATGTTTTATTTTGAATATTTGGTAATTATTATACTGACGGACTAATTTTTATATTTACTTCGTGGGTGTTATTAATTGACATTCTTAAACTCAACTGAGTTTCAATTTCTTTATAACATATTCGACACACTTGTTTTAGGTTAAATTTGTAGTCCTTGGTTGTCACTTATTTCAATTACAAGCATAATCGATCAAATTTATTTTTTATATACACATTTCGTTAGATTTCAACTCATATTTATCTAATTATAATTTAAATTCATTATAATCTTATTCCCTAAAAGTTGTCTTGGGTTGGAAAGTTTCAAACTCCTATACTTGATAACAAATGGACTATTATTCTCAATCACTTTGGCGTTGGGGCCACATTTGAGTTTGATAATAATTAATTTTAATTGATCTCGAGCTCATTATTAAGTTTAACATTAGCTTCGATTGGCCTTTGGCGAATACTCTTTTAACTCTTTTTATTTGTTAAAAAAATAACAATGTAAAAGTATTATGATAATCAAAATTATAACAATTACCAGTCCAATTATGTGTAATATTTCCTAAATTGGCAAATTTGCTTTTAGACCACACATCTCTCTAGTTTGAGGAATTTGTAATAAATTGGAAGTCTCAAGATATGTATAGCTTTTCCTTTGGTTCCTTTTTCGTATAGCCGCCTTCTTTATTGCTAACTTTTCTATTGCTACTTATAAAAATATTTCAATAACAATTTCATAGAGGGAAAGTTCCATTGGTAATTGGTTAATCGCCTTGCAGGTCAAAAGAAACTTGTTGACCAGTTATCAACTCATTAGGTATTCTTCCAATGTAGTCACGAAAGCAGGACACTTTATCGGGTTGGACTTACTCGAGGACCGATTGCTAGAGCCGTCAACTTGATCTTTAATTGAATATTAAGTCTGAACATTAAGTGGGTCGATTAGGGTATTTGTCTACCCGAAATCACAAATTACACTTTGGGTTGTTTCATAAATGAAACCATTGGTGTTCACATAATTATTGGAATTGACGGTTCAAAATTTTAAAAATAAAAAATTAAAAAAAAATCATGAGATGAGGTTGATGGCTCCTATCCATCACTTTGATGTCACTAAGTTCTGTTGCCTACAGACTGTCTAGATAGGACAAAAGACTCCGATCCTGATTGGTAATCTATTTCTTCCCTCAAAATGCAACGATGCTAGGAAGAAGATGATCAAGATCTCACGTATAGTAGCTGTGGGAGAGAAAGAAGGGACTTTTAAGTGCAGAAGCCAAAGAAAGCCTTTTTATCCAACTTTAGCTGTTATACGAGTGGAAACCCACAACAGGCATATCCCCCTTAACAACAAAAACCTAGCTTCATGGGATCAAGAACGAGTCCTTCGCCGTCCATGGCATCATCAGGAGCACCTTTCCCCCTCTTTCTCAAAGGCATGTTAGTCAAGGTAGACATGGATCGATTTCTAACATCATTATCAATAAGCCTTGCATGAAAGTGGAACTGTTCTCCCAAGCCTAGAATGATAATAGTCGGCTAAGAGCCATTACATTATTGTGCTAGTAAGTAGTAAGGTAAGTTTTCATGTGAAACTTGCAAACATATGTGATCGTTGACAAGTAATAGATTTAGTGAGTTTAGAGTATCGTACAACATGGGAATAATTCATTTCAAATTTACTAGTTTTCTATGGAATTCGAATTATGTATCACAAAAAGAGTTTTTGATTTTATTTATCCTAAATTAATTTAAGAAAGCACTAAAAGTTTGATTTTTATTAAATTATGGATGATTGTATTGAATTTGAAATCTGCGTATTGCTATCCATTTCAATTTTTTATTTGTAATCTAGTTTCATTCACGAGTTCTTGACAATTGATAAAGTTAATTTATTTGATTTTCTTTTTCAAGATAAATTAAGTATATCCTAATCACGACTCGAATCTATTCGTATCTCGAATTTGAATGATTGAAATGTATTAAAGTTTACATTATCTATATGATTGCANACAAGTAATAGATTTAGTGAGTTTAGAGTATCGTACAACATGGGAATAATTCATTTCAAATTTACTAGTTTTCTATGGAATTCGAATTATGTATCACAAAAAGAGTTTTTGATTTTATTTATCCTAAATTAATTTAAGAAAGCACTAAAAGTTTGATTTTTATTAAATTATGGATGATTGTATTGAATTTGAAATCTGCGTATTGCTATCCATTTCAATTTTTTATTTGTAATCTAGTTTCATTCACGAGTTCTTGACAATTGATAAAGTTAATTTATTTGATTTTCTTTTTCAAGATAAATTAAGTATATCCTAATCACGACTCGAATCTATTCGTATCTCGAATTTGAATGATTGAAATGTATTAAAGTTTACATTATCTATATGATTGCACATACGATAAATGTTATTACTAACATCTATTTCACATATGTTAATTTTGTCGTATTCTAAACTTATTATGAGCATCCAAACACTACAAGTAAATAATTATCTAATTGGCGGTCAAACAATTAAATAATGCAATTGGTATG